>BPUM01000874.1:600000-787142 GCA_020521455.1 Prunus kanzakura | reverse complement strand
GGAACTCGCTTGCGCTTTTTGTTCCATACTTAGATTTGAGTATGTGTTCCTATATTCTAAACTATGCTAGGATTTGGGTTCTTTTTATGTCCTGTAGCTATGCTTAACTCCAGCTTAATTACTGCTGCAGAATGGGGGTTCACAGAACCATCTGCGAAATGATGGTTCTGCTCATGATTGGCTTGTGTTGTCCACAACAGAACCAAGAGCACCATTAGTGTTGCAAGAAAGACCATTGCTGCCCAAACCATCTTAACGTATCGCTTCAAAGGTTTGCAGTGTTTGACAAGGATTTCAGAGAAAGCATCCTTCACTGTCTGACATTCTACTAGACTTTCCATTCCCGGGTATGAATTTAGTAGATTTTGTATGGAACTTGTGTAAAGCTCCACCAGTTTGTAATCGCTGTCCGATATGAACACTCCATCTTCGCAGGTTCCATTGCTGGCATCTGAACAACTAAGTGCCCTCAAGACCTTCAACATTAACCACAGGCAAGGATTAAACAGGCATACTGAAATAGTGAATTATTCACAAAAGTAGTAATAAGTTTGAAGTGTGGAAAACATATGAGCTTGATTAAAATTATTGAACTTCTTTTTAGCATACCTCTGGGATGTCTCCGATTCGTACTGAATTAGCCGGACAGTTTTCTGGCTGGTAATTGTACTCTGGTGGTTCTGAGAAGGGATTGCAGACATATTCTATACTTTGAGATGATGTTCCTTGTGTTGATGATATGTTTGCATTCACCTGAAGATTTACCAACAGTAAAAATTTAAGAATTACCAGTATTTTGTATTATGTAACTATATCTAATAATTTGTCACAAGTGTCCTTTTGCAGTTGAACAATTGCTTCTTCAATGCAAAGTTGATCAGTCAGAGCATTGGCCCCTATTATCTCTTTGCCTTTGGTTCTCTGTTACTTTTCATTCTTTAATGACTTAATTCATTTCCTTCATTAATTTTGATCCCATTATATTTGAGTAAATCATATGTTTGGTTTCAACATTTCATGACTGACAAACTTCATGTCTTAAAATATTTTAGGATTAATAACATAAAATAAGGTCATGAATCTGATGTACCAAAGTTTAAGGTTATTGGAAGGGATGAAATGTTTCTCCACAACTTCGAAAAAAGTTATTTCTTTGTTCCTTCGATACCAAAATACACGAATCAATCTTACCTCATTAACAAGGCTGTAGATGTTTGCACCAACATCATTTAGGACTGACTTTGCTGAAAGCAATTCATCACAGGGGAGGATTGAGCTCAAGCTGTTGTTGTTGGGATTCTGTTGGAAATTTTCAAGAGCTGTGCATGTGTCACTTGAAAACCTGAAATAGAATGAGATGTTTCTTTCCAATTAGTACTCTCCAACCTCTTTCCTGCACTGCTTCTTGTTGCTTCATTTATGGAGCCATACTACGTGCTCTTTGAGAATATATATATATAATACTTCAGGAAAGGAAAAGAAATGGACATACTCTGCTAAGAAGAAATACAGCCCAAAGAATATCCAGCACAAAACAGTTAAGAACCAGCATAGTATAATGAGCCTGCAAGAAAGCAAAAGCATTATACCATTAGGAAAAAATTGCATTTGAATGTTCTCCAGTAATGAATATAAGTATTTTCCATGTTCAAGTCAATTTTTAAATTCTACACTTACATGTAAACTAGCCTTCGTAACTTCAAAAATCCAGACACTGCAGCAGGGAGAATACAACTTCAGTGATATTTACGGATGAAATGATATTCATGAATTCATGCAATTTACAGATGAAATGTTTCAACGTTACTTAAGCTCCATAATGTTCTATAGCAAGACAATACGCCAAATCATATTCGGAATTTCACATTCGGAGTCTGGCAAGAGAACATTTCCGAATCACACACACTTGCAAACAAATGAACTCACACACCCACCCACCCACCTGACAGAGCAATCACTGCAACCAAGTTCAAGGAAATAGCCACTGTGGTTACTATATACCTGCAGACACAAATATATCATTATTATTATTAACATGCACTGATTCAGATTGGGTTGAAACTTAGGATTTGTGAAGGCTTTGGAATTAAAAGATTACTTACACTATCTTGAGACCCTTGTCAATCAGACGCCTGTTCTTCTTAGCCTGCCTTTCTATATCTGCAGCTCCAGTATCAAGTTTCTGGGATGTAGAGGTGAGGAAGCTTGAAACCTCAGTATTTCCAGTTGAATCTAAGTTGTTTCTCATTTCTTTCATTGCTCCTGTTGTGTTGTATATGGTGCCTGATGCTTCATCTGCAGTGGTTATGATAATGTTCACCACAGATTTCGCTTGCGAATGAAATCTCGCGTTGCCCCCTAAAACTAATCCGAATGCCACTCTGCATGGATGTTGCTTGTTAGTCTCATAGAATTACAAACATTGAGAAACTTGATGTTTCCATTTCAAATAAACAGAATTTGGATATGAAATTTAAGCAAAAGATGATTAAATTTCGGTCTTAAATTGTGCAGAGTTTGAATGACTTACATTGCAAAGAGTGTGAAGAATATGGCAAGGAAAATGTGCCACTGCCAGAGGTAACACTGCTTATGACAAAGTTGTCTTTTCTTCAGTTTTCCACTCTTTCTATTTTTACAACAAAGTCTGGTTGCTAAAAGGAAGCATCCATATAAAATTCCACACAAAAGCCACAGCACCCCAAGTGCATATCCATGAACTCCAGTAAATACAGTTGACTGCACAAAACGACACCATCAAAGTCAACTTACTAATTACTTCTGGATTAAGAGAGAGAGAGAGAGAGAGAGAGAGAGAGAGAGAGAGAGAGAGAGAGAGAGAGATTTACACTCCAGTAGTGCTTGTTGGTAAGGTTAAATCCTCCTCTGTATTTGTTGAAATTATCTAAAGGATCTACTCTCACAGTGTTATCTGACTGTCTCATGGGCTCTGATGCATTGTTTGCCTGAATCAATTTGCTCTCTGGAAAGAAGAAAATTAAGGAAGTTATTAAGATTCCATTGAGTTGTAATTTCTTGCATGGTTTTGTCATTGAGTTTCTGTTTCAATTTTTATTCTTCTTCATATTTGGAAACTTGAAACTTTGAATTTGAAGGGCATATAGAAATTCTGAAATTTTGGAATCATAATAGAAATGTCTTTTGGAATTTCAAAAATTTTGATAATTTTTCCGGTGACCTCTAATCTGGTCTAATCCTATGAAAATCAGCCTCAGATGAAACTTTGAATGACATTTAGGACGACTTTTCTCTCCCTTCTACTGTCTTCCCTTCATTGACTTTTTTTAATAAAAGAAAAAAAACTATTCTACCCACGGGCAAAGGTACTATCAATTTAAACTATTCTTTTTTTAATAAAAGAAATTTAAAATTGATAATTTTGCTTGCAAAAGTGGTAGGGTTTGAGGGGGAAGAGAGGGAATGGACAACAAGAATAAAAGGGTTAAAGCGCCAAGGCGAGGAGAGAGGAGACAAAAACAAATATATTGAACACTCCTCGGATGAATATTCTTAATCACTTGAGTTATGAGTCTTTTACAAAAATATTGTGGTCAAATCAAATTTTTCTTTTTCTCTACCATCATGTTTTTCGTTTTTGGCTGGCTAGTCTTGCTTGACTTGCAATAGCTAAGATGGCTATGGCAGGATTGCCATTAAAAGCAAAAAAACCAAAAAAGAAGAAGAAGATGCATTAGTTTCTCAGCCTCAAATCTTGCTAGCTTTATTGTAATTTCTAATCCCAACTCCAATTTATTTTTAATTCATTCCAAATGTCAATTAATTATTTTAAACCTGAAACTTTCACCATAACTAACTACATAAAATAGATATTTTGAAAGATATATTTTTTTTTTGAAAAGGAAAGAAAAGAAAAGAAAGGAACATATGATATCAATGCATGCTCACCTGCTTGGACTGGTGGGGGTGCTAAGTTAGTGGATGGAATGGATTGTCCTTGTATTTCTGGTGTCCTCAAGGCTAAAATCACCATCATGGAAACTACGGTGTACCTGAGAACTATTGAGCTGCCCATCTCTGACCTGGCCAAATAAGTAATAAATCCATAATAAGATCACAAATTTGCAGCAAGCTGAGCAAATTGACCAACATGTATATATATATTTCTTAAGATATATTGGCAATTGCAAAAGATATATTGGTCTTACTCACAAAATTGAAAAAGTTGCACCAATCACACAGAGTTAAGGAATGACCAAAACCCAGAATCAACCTAACCAGAGGGAGAGAGAGGGAGAGGGAGAGAGGGAGAGAGAGCAATATTACATGGTTTAGTTTTGGGGTAGTTGAGGTTAATTTATGCTAGCAAAAAAGGAAACCAAATTCCCAAAAGAAGCAGGCATTTGGGGTTTATATCAAAATCAGGAGTTCGAAATTAAGTTTTGCATGATTGTTATATATATTTGGTAAGGTTTCCCCTTTTTCTTATTAAATAGAATAATTATATTTCCTCCAAATTAAATTACATCAGATTTTGTTTCTAATAACAAAATCACAAGCCGTTAATTCTGAAGTGGTTTTGTTTAACCACTACACCATGCGCGTGATGATATAAAAAGCTTACCTTACGTGTAACTCTAATTAAGGGCTTAATATATAACATTGATATTTCGTGCATGTTGGAAAGAAATTTGAGCATAAATTTACATCTTGATTAACAATTTACTTTGAGATCAAGAAATATGATCGTGAAGTCCAATCAACGATACGAAATTACGAAAAAGTTAACCAATAATTTTCCCGGAAAAGAGGTTTGTAAACTAGTGTTAGAAACCATTAACGTAGGATAGGACTAAAGGAAATGAATGAGTTTTTCCCGTGAAGTTACCTGAAATTCAGAGATGGAAAGTAAAGGTTTCCCAAAACTTTGAATGAATATGGAAGCTTCTTCTTCAATGGCTTCTTCTTTCCAAATTCATCATTACGGCTTCAACAAATTAACAGAACGTTGATATTTCTCTGATCAGCCGAGTGAAGGATCTCTCTCAAAACCATGAGAGTGATCATACAATTTATATGTGTGTAAATATACATCTAGAAACTGGGACTCTTCAAATGCTTGTCTTTCTTGGTTGGTGTCCTCCAAGTCTAAAAAGGCCAAAACCCAAGTCAAGAACCTCAACTGAAACACCTCTAGAATTTCTTATTTGGTACCGGTACCCTCAATATGAAATATCTTTTCTAGATTTTCAAACTCATTAAAGAAGGGGTTACCCCTACTTTACTTGGTAATTAAAAATAAATAAATAAAAGACAAGAATATATGAAGCTGAACGAAACCGTGTCAAACACTTCTATATACTTGTTTGTAGAGAGAGAGAGAGAGAGAGAGAGAGAGAGAGAGAGAGAGAGAGAGAGAGAGAGAAGGAGATTTGGTTTTTCCAACTAAACCCATTTCTCACATACAACTACTTCATCATATAGCTTTAAAAAAGTATGAACTTGATGGGTTTGGAAATAATGATATGTTTACTTATCATGAATGGGAGAAGTCATGAATTAGGAAACTTAGATAGGGTAATTAAGAAATAGGAATCAGATCAACTACTCCCCTTATTTGATCTGATTCCTGATTTTGAGGGTATTTGATTCCGGATTTTATCATGACATTTACATGATTTTTTATTCCTTATGTATTAGTAAGGACGGGAAAAGTGAGGAATTGTAATCATTTCAATACTCATATGTTAGCAAATATATATTAAAAAAAGCATGAATTAAAACCATTCCAATATCCATATATTCCTAATAAGTAAACATAACATCAGTTCCCTACCAAAACCTCTCTCAAAAAGTCAAAAAACAACAAATGTGATTCTGGTCAAGTGAAAGACTTTCTGGTCATGGGCCTCATGGCCATATTCGTCATAATTCTTTTGTTTCTATCTCCATTCTTGCGTATAATCAAATCTAACTTCTAAAACGGTCAAAGCTCATGACCGCTACTTCATTTATTCATTTAAAAGGAAACCCAAATACATGATAGAGGTGAGGGAAAAGAAAAATTGAAAGATGGCTCTCTCTCTCTCTCTCTTCTTTCTTCCTTTTATTTTTATCTAACAAATGGAAAGTCAAAAAAACACAATAAATAAAGAAAAAGAAGCTGCCCGCCTGCAATTGTGGATGTTCTTTCATTGTGGTAAATGGATGAACATTGATGTTGACATATCGTTGCCGGGCAAGTACCTCATGCACTACGCAGCAACGATGTGACATGTGCATGCACTTTGGAAGTTGATCCTTCCTTGATAGGGTTAGGACTGTCGTAGATAAAATAGTAAATGGCCTATGCTACTCCTAATCGGTGTTACCTTCATAAATAATGGGCTATGTGGCAAAACTTTAAGGTTTGTGTTTTTTGGGTGGTCAAATATTTTTTTTATTTTGACTAAATTGTAGCAATAGTCCCTGGATGAAGACAAAACTTTACTTTTCATCTCTTATATTGCTAAATTGTTACGGTGGTACTTTAATTATGCCTTCATTTTTAGAAATCGTTCTTTCCGCAATATCAGTCAACTTTTTCGTTAAAAATGAGGATATATTTGTCTTTTCTTGTGTTGGATTGAACAAAGACGCCACCACTGACAATTTTTTTTTCTCTTTCCCTTTTTGCTTTCTTTATTTTTGAGGCTTTTTTATTTATTCATTTTAAAATTTTGTTGTTTGGTTTTGTTGGAGGAGTTGGGGTCTGATGTGTGTGTGGGGGAGATAAATCAGGTGGGGGGAGGGGGGGCAGAAACAAATTTGGGTGTGGGGTCTGATGTGTGTTGTCTTGCGGGAGGGGGAAGAACAAATCTGGGCATGGGGAGGAGAGATCCGATATCCATATTTGAACACTAATATTGTCCCTAGTCCCATTGATTTTGTTGGTCAATTAAATCTTGTGAGGAAAATGGGTGCAATTAATCCTCCAGTTCCATGTATGAAAATGACAACCAATTTTAAACAAAGGGAATGACGCTTTGATTACTTATGAATTGGGTGTTGGGTGGGGGCAGGAATCGGTGGGAACAAGAAATGGGAGGGGGAAGAAATTTCCCTAGGAAGAAATCGGGGTGTTGGAGGGGGGCATCGTGGGGAAGAAGAAAGGGGAGGGGGAAGAAATTTCCCTGGATGGGGAAAGAAGAAAAAATGGGAGGGGGGAGAATGGGGAAAGAAGAAATTTGGGGGGGTAGGGAGGGAAGAAGAAATGAGAGAGAGAGGAGATTTATTTTTTAAAAAAATTGTGTGAAAAGATATTTTTGCCCATGCCAAGTAGGACTAGTCCATGCCAGGTCATCATTTTTAACAGAAAAGTTGACTGAGATGACGAAAAGGATGATTTCTGAAAGTGGAGGCATAATTAAAGTACCACCGTAACAATTTAGCAATATGAGAAACGAAAAGTAAAGTTTGGTCTTAGTCAAAGGACCATTGCTACAATTTTGCCCTTTGTTTTTTTTTTTTTTTATACAAAAAAGATAGATTTCATTTCTATAGAAAGTGAAAACATTGGGCATATTTTGGGTGACCTCGTTAAAACTTTCTCAGAAAAAACCACAAAGAAAAATCCCGGAATAAAAAAGAATACCACGTATGTCAAAGTATAAATCCCATTACCAGTCTTCCCCATATACCTCAATAAGGTGGTCTCCTGTCTACCCAATAGCGTTTTACAATCCTCAATTAAACAATCTAGATGGGACATATCAGCTTGACCTTGTTGCACTAAGTGAAGCATTACTTGAGAATCCCCTTCAATATGACACACCAAATCTGACCACTTGGCAGCAAAGAATAAGCCTTCTCTTAGTGCATATTGGAGACACCATGGCACTATCAACTTGCAGGCAAGAAAAGAGCTTTCATAGTTTCGAGCCACCAAACCAACCCCACCAAGACCTGATGCGACGTGAATAACTCCATACACATTGCTTTTTATAGCCCCGAACGGCGGCCGCTGCCATTTAGCTTTGACCTGTGGAATATAGCACTTGGGAGGGTGGTCGCATGTTACAATTAAGTTTAAGTGCACGCATGAACATGTATGTCTGTGGGTGTAAATTGGCTCGATGTAGCTTGAGTTTGTATAAAACTCGGCTCGTACAAACACGACTGATTTTCGATTTATTCGACTCAAAACCTCGTGAGCTGCTCGTCTATCACCAAATAGATGGATTTAGGCTCGAGCTCTAGTCGTTCATTCATGACGTTTGAGGGTTGATGAAGATTACTTGCAAAAAGTTTGCATGGAAGGGATGAAAGACCTAGATAAGCTCAAAGCAAAAAGGTCAAAGCATTACATCAAAAAAAATTTTCCTTTTTGTACGTAGTTTATGTTCGCTCGGTATTTTCTTAGTGTATTTTCTGTTAATTCATCATTTTTATTCTTCGGGTTTTTTTGCTAAAATTAGGAAGGAAATTGAGGAAACTCACACACACGGGTACCATGGGCGGTGCTATGCACAGGGCAGGTTGGGACAGCTCTAGTTTTTTTTTTTTAAATAAAAATACCTACATGTGTTATAAACTCATCTCAAAATTTAAAAATAATAATAATTAAAAGCAAACTCTACACATATGTTGCCCATCCAAGTGGTCCCATATCTTCTCTCTCCTTCTCTTTTGGCTATTAGATTTCTTGTTTCTCTCTCTCTCTCTGTGCTACCATACAGCAGCAAATTTCTCCCTACTTTTTTTCCTTTTTTGGTCAAATTCTCCCTC
Source organism: Prunus kanzakura (assembly GCA_020521455.1). Classification (NCBI taxonomy): domain Eukaryota; kingdom Viridiplantae; phylum Streptophyta; class Magnoliopsida; order Rosales; family Rosaceae; genus Prunus; species Prunus kanzakura. The sequence goes on along the minus strand of BPUM01000874.1, from coordinate 778,397 downwards.
TATTGGCTACATCTTCTATTATCTTGGGTGGGCAACTTGGCAACAACATCTTCTCCTCTCCTTTTGTCAACAACAAATATTATTCTCATTCTCTCTCTTGCTGGATTCCGAGCCTCTGCATTTTGATAGCGTGCATTTACACACATTTCACTAAATGTTGATTCAGTTGGTGTTGACTCTATATCTTTCTACAATAACAACAAAATGAGCTTTCTCATGGATGAAAATTATTAAGAATCGACTTCGAAGCACCATAACTAATGAATTTCTTATTGATTATATCATCCTTTACATTGAAAGAGAGTTTGCTAATAATATCAATAATGTATCGATAATTGAGGAATTTAAGAGTTCCAAGCCTCACATGGTTAAATTTTAGATTTAAATAATGTTGTTTTGTATTGCATTGCATTTACTTTTGGTTTTAGTTTTAGCTTTTGTATTTGTTGAACTTTTATTTATAGATAGAGATGCATTTGAGGATAAGGCTCATTATGTCCCCCCTGACTAGGTGTATATGTTTATGTTTATCAATGAAATTCACTTGTACCATCGAGTTTAGTATATAAGTTTTGCCCAACCGGCTTTTGAATCCTAGAACCGCCACTGGGTATCATAGGGGCTTCAATCCAGAACCACTTGGGAGCACACCAAAGGCCTGAGCCAATTCAACTGACACCCCATTGGTCATTTTATTCTTTCTTTATAATTCAATATTTAAACTCCGTCAAGCTTGAATATTACCATAAAAATGGACCAGCTTATTTATACAAGTTTGTGATGGGGCATTTTTCAATGTTATGTCTAAAGCAGGAAATCATTTCCATGGAATTAACCAACATGTAATTAGGGTCTTTTGAATATTCCTCCCATTCAACTTCTCATGTTGTTGCTATCGGTGCAATTGAGGATACGTGAAACACAAGATGTATTTTGTGGGAGTTCAAAACGATGAATTTGTATATATACCAGAGTGGTGGCAACACGGTTGGAGACGCATGAACACATCGTCGCCAATCTAAAATTCTATCAGCAACATATACGTTCGTCCTATTTTGGGTCATTTGAAAGTTTGGTATGAGTGCAAGCAATTTATCATACAGAACTTGAAGATTTCTCTGCCATGCCTTGTTGCTGGTATGATTTCCAATTGACGTTTATCCCAACAGTGATTTTTTCAAGTTCTGCTCTTTCAACACGGCAATTCGTCGGTCGGAACTGAGCCCAACCGCTTCTAGTTATTCAATTTATTATGTTCTTGGTATTCACCGATTTCACTCAAAAGCTATCACTACTAGCTGTTTACTAGTGATGTGTGCTATCTACAATAGTAAGTTAGTAACACACTTATACAAATGTCTTCTGGTTATATGCTGCCAGAAATTAAATAAGTCAACATTTTGATTATTTCTGTCATTTCTGCACCCTAAATCGCTCTTAGTGTACTAAAGCTTACTAAAGCTTTGTAAGGACCATTAGCAACACTGGATGACAGTAAAATTGGATAGCTACAGAATAGATTTGATATAGCAATGCAGCAACAACCATATGTTTTACTTGATCATTAGCTGCCTGTGCTGGAAGATAAAAGCATGACACTTGTGACGAGGGATACGAAGAAAAATACATGAAATCAAGTAATTATGATTACTCTTTCATTCCCCAATACATATAAAAAATAACACATAATTTTATTTCCTACTTTCAACAGGACAGCTAAGTCATGCCTTAGCCTAGCTATGCAAAGGAAAAAATTAAACCAAGCATGAAATACTAAAACATAAGGGTAAAAGAAAAACTGACATCTGCATAAAAAATTAGATCCCCTGCAGTTTTTGAGATGAGAATGGTGGGTCAACTCCAATTTTGTTGTCTGGAGGTCAGGATTTGGTTTGAGAAATTCCAGCTGCATTGGGAGGCTGGATGTTGGTTTGAGTACCGATCAGAAGAAGCCCATTTGAAAACGAAGACCAAAATACGGAAGGCAGATCATGATTGCATCTGATGGGGTGGGATGCCCACATGGGTTGCTAGCTCCTCATTCACTTTCACTGGAAGCGGTGGCATCTGCTTCATTACGTCTGGCATGTCATTCAAGCTGTAGAGAAATTTGGAAATTAAATGGATGAATTTATATGTAAATGTAATAAGTCAGCACACATCAATGTTCATATTTTTAACAGAAAATGAGATCAGTGGAGGCATTTTCTACTCTTTTGCACAACACAGATAAGTCAGCAATTGTCGCTGGGAAAGTCTTGGAAACAATGCAATGACACAAGTTTAGAAACTGAACATTCAAGAATTCACGTTGTACACTCAAACCAATTGTAAACTGCATTAGTAATGTTGATCAGATGGAGCAATCATTTTAATCTATAGAGAATTTGTGAAGGTGAATGCAAATGGTTCAAAATGATCAAAAAATCAACTAGCTGATCATGGTGATTTCGAGAACTTGTGCATTTGTAGACCAAGGTTCAATAATCAAGGTGATTTTGATACAGCCTACATACATAATGGCAAAGGTCAATATGATGTAAATCCATGGAGACAAGTGCCCATCATTGACAAGATAAATAAAGTCATGAATGCCAAATATGACAATCCTCATATTTCTTCTTCTCTTTTGTTAATGAGCTCTGAATTCATTAATTTAGGAAACAGGTGGCTTACTAAGCTAGTAGAAAGAACCACAGTGGCAGCAAACATAAGCATGTCATATTGTCAATTTCTGTTCTTACAACAGAAAATACATAAATATAAAATATGTGATTTGCGTGCACATGGAAAGAATACAAGGGAAACAAAAAGAATAATAAAAAACCATGCAATTGCAAAGGAAAAGGAAATGCGTCAAGTGATCGCAATTTCAACTTATTATGACAGAAAACATATATAAACAAAGTTCATAGCATACTCATTCATAATTTTGAGGATGTTATCTCGAGTTTGGCAGAAGAGGTTGATGTTCTCCTGTATCTGAAAAAACAGATGGACAAAATAACTCATTTCAATTACAAAAGCGTCAAGAATGTGTCTGAGAGGGCATTATTGCCAAGACATTATATCATTCTTTAGCTCAAGTCATTTCTTAAAATTTATATAAATAAGTTGTTCATAAATACCATTAACATAAAGAAACACCGACTGATTTTAAAGCAAACAATGGCTACCCATAGTGGAAACTTTTTGTTATGGTGGAGTGTCATTAATTGAAGCTGAATGTAAAGTATATTCGTAAATATCCATTAAAAAGTAAGTGCATTATCTGCATTAAAAATTGCGGAAACGGTCCGATAGCATTTTAAAGAGAAAAACATAAAGTGATCCTCCGATTCATCAACCAGATGACAGACATCCATTAGAAACAATTGCAACATCTGAAATAAAAAGTTGTATCTTATGTTATTAGATTCAAATACAATGTTAAGGAGAAAACTAAGGCAAATGTCTCGACTACAAGCATCTCTTTAGCCATGAGTGTCATCAGAAATTCGGAAGAGCGCATTTCTGCTACTTTTCAAGACTGTAATGATGTTGTCTCTTAATAATCTGCTGCTGTGAGGGATATATTTTGTCATCGTGTTGTAGTTGGCTGATGGTTTGGGTTTTCAATTTTTGCTTTAGAGGACATACTGTCCTCTGTATAGTACAATCTCCCTTTATTAATAAAGTCTTGTTTCTAAAAGAAAAATAAATAAATTTGAGGCAAATTCCTTGAGTATGTCTAATGCAATAAACAAATATAATTACTGGGTTGTGCTGCTTATTATTTAGAGATTACCAAGAAATGGATACCAATATTCATCACTGACACTTAAAAAGCATGCACAATTGCAAAGCTTTTAGCTTTGAGATTTTCCTGATACCATCTGGCTTTCAGATAAATTAATAGCTAGAATGACAGGAAACAAATGCATAATGACAGCTCTCTACCTGGAAAGCTGCAAGGTTCGCAGAAATTTGATTCAGGGCTTGTGCATTTTGCTCCAGAAGCTCTCCTGTAATACCACCAATGGCTGCAAACAGAACAAGCAATTTTTAAACAAACCATTACAACAGTACCTTCAAAGAGGAAGCTCTAGATATCAGAAACCCAAAACTTTTTAATTGCAAGGCAAACAACCTCCATCCAAGTCCATAACATCAGCAGCAGTCAAAGGTAATAAGAGGAAATTATATACTGTTCATTCACTTTCAAAGCTTATAAAGTAAACCATAGAGGCTAATAGCATATGATTGATTGAAAGATTAAAACAAATACACTTCAGAAATTTGAAACCACATAATTCATGATACCTAAGTCATTGATAATATGATAAAGAGAAACTGAGAGACCATGAATATAAGACTTAACAAAAATAGACCTAAAATACACATGTTAAGTTCAATGGCTCTTGCTATTATCAAAATAATAAATGAATCTTTTCTCCTTTCCAGTCTACCACAATCATAAATAAAATAAGTGAATAACCAAAGACCTACAGAAGTCATTTTGAACTCTTTTATACGTATACGCCCTACAAGAAAACAATACAGGTTGAGTAGCTAAACAAGAAATCCAGAGGGGACCTCAACTTCCAGTATCCAGATGTATGCATTCAACTTCCACTGGAACCAAGTCAGTGAATACTCCCAAACAAATAAAAGATACAGTGAATACTTCCAGTCTGGTTGTTTGTGTCCAGTATCTAAATGAAGTCAAGGCCAGGGAAGGATGTTTTTGTTTGGTAGGAAACAGCATTATAAGGCATTCAATCAGAATGGAAATGATTGAATCGGAACACACACAAACTTCATAAAGTTGACCCCATAAAGGCTTGCCTTGGCATCTGGAATTAAGAGTCAGGCTTGTTTTGGTTTATCTGAAACCAGCTCCAGAATTCTTTTCAAACACTCATTATTGTATTTCTCCACCATTATTTTTCAAGAAAGCTCTAAGTTCAAGGATTTCGTGGCTATCCTATGTCACATATGCTCTGAGACTATGTAATTCAAGATTCATGAAAATTTACATATGTCAATTAAGCTTCTTAACAGATAATTGACTACTTATGGCTAACCTGACATGATTGACAACATTTTAGCCTTAATTAGCCAGAGATCCATTGAGAAACCGAAATTTACATACAAAAGCTACTCCAACTCATAAACACAGATTCTTATGAAATATAAGCAAAGGGCACATCAGCACAGTGACCACAATTAGAGGCACATATTTGGGCCCGCATGATAAAGATTTTACTATAATCAAAATACCTTAAGTGATAATTCTTTCTCATGAGGTTAGGGATTCAGAAAATAATGCCAAAAACAATATGTATATGTGGGTATGGGTGTGTAGATCAAGTAAATAATTTATTAATAAATGAATTTACCTTAGGCGCAAGCCATATAAACACGCCAAAGTTCGATCAAAATATATTTAAACCTGTGCATAATAGGTTTAGAAAGTATACAACCACACCTTTGTATGAGATGCCATCATCATTGTCCATAGTAACCATTGGGGGAGCATAGGGAGCAACATTGGGCCGGCCAGCAAAGTGAGATGGCTTTGCTGAAGTGTCAATTACTCTCTCCTGAGAAACAAATACAAAGACATTCCATGAACATTTTGTAACACAGGAAGCAGGTAAACAAACATATATTAGAGGAAAAGGTGCAACATGAAATATATGATGTTTAACAAATAGTGAATCCGGGGAAATCCATGACCAAGACAAGAATAAGAAAAACTTCTCATTTTTGCTTATTGGAGTGGGAACACAAAGGAATACGATACTTCGGCTGGAGAAAATACTACATTTCTAAGTTTACAGTGTTTGTTTACAAGTTACAACAACAATCAGGCCTTCTAAGGCACTGAAGAACAAAATAGCGTAATTGCTGCAACTGGAAACTATGAATTAGAATCCTAGGAGCAGATTTCATCATCAGCTTTAAAATGAGATCAAAATATGATTTCTAACACTTTATTTTTGGTTACATAAGCTTCGAAAAATTTTCTACAAGATATTGCCAGGACGTTGCAAAATTTGTTGCATCTGATTTCTTTTTCATTCTTCCATTGGCTATCTATGCACATAAAGGAAATTAAGAAGTTTGGATATTTGGTACATCTTCTGAAGTATATCGGCCTATCAGACAATAGAATATACAATTACATAATTTTCGTTTTTTTCAGAGTTGTTAGAATACTATTATTATTATTTTCATTCTAGACTAGGATTATTATTATAAATATCTATTTCATGGATTTGGATGTTTGGAAATGCTTTGCGCAAGCCTAGACACTCTTTATAGTGTTTGGTTGAAACAGAAAAAAAGCCCTTTTCTGGGGTTAAAGAACTATGAGTTCTCAAAAAAAGTACCTAACAGGTGATCTTTCATGAAGGACTACCAGTTCTATGTAGTATTAACAAAAGCGCGCTACTGAATAAAATGCTTAATATAGAAGCCCTCGCGAACAAAAACATTGCTAAAGTTAAGTGGCTGATTAGAGAACCCTAAACCTATTCTCTAATCTCCCTTTCTCTTCTCCTCCTGAAATCAAAAAGTTATTACGACTTAGCAAGTGAATTGCATAACTTCAAAAAAAAACAAAACAAAAAAAAAAAGAAAAAAAAGATTTAGGGAACTAATGTAAGTAAATGACAAAAACAGCTTCACTTCTGTTCTGTCACAGGGGCATGACAAATTAGACTATGTCATATAACTTTATAGAATCAGAAAAATTGTAATAGACAGTGAAATAATAATAAATAAAATAAAAAAACCCAGCCCCTTTATTTAATGCCCACGAGCCTTGGCACAAGTGGCATACAATGGACTGAGGGTAGAGAACATACCTTTTTATCTTTGCTTTTCCTTGTTAAGTTATGTTCTTCCTTCCTTCTCTTGCTGTTTTCCTTTTTCTGGAAAGGAAGTGAACCAAGAAAACAATCAAAATACAGTTTTGAAATGGTAAAGAATATTTCAAACAGGTACTAGCTTAAGTAAGATGCTAATGTGTTTGCAATATTTGTAGCTTGTTTCCACCTACAAGCTACAAAAATTTATGCTTCCCACAACTGGTATAATAGGGAAAATTCTCTGTTAAATGATAAGAGCATCAGGCTGTCAACAACTATATAGGGAAGATTCTCTGTTACCTGCTGAACATTGCAGCAGTCTTTTGGTTTTCCAATAATTTACTATGTCACGTGGTTAGCAACATATGTAATACATATTCTCCACAGTTCCAGTCACTAGATTATAAAATTGTGATGTCAAAGTTAAAAAGATATAATTATGGACCTTGCAAATGATAATTATGAAAATATGATTTAATAATTGCAAAAGTAATTCTTTTCTAGGACTGGGGAGAAAACAAAGAACATCATGACGCATTGACAAAAACAGGCTCAGGTCACAATTTGGTAGCTCATGTCACTTTCCTTGCTCATAAAAATGAACTGCGACCAGAATTACCAAGGGCCATCCACAAAAACACAAGGATATCGAGTTAAAAAGATATTTCCAAGACAAACTTAAATGACCGGTTTGAGCCTTGCATTTTTCTTGGAAGGGAAGTACAAGATCCCCAAGGAAACATATATCATCATGGCTCATTTCATGGATCCTAATCAAGAATAGCCTACCAATTTTGGGCACTAATTAAGAAAAAGTAATTAAGCTTACAGTCATCCATCTGCAACGCAACGCCACATCTCGGACAGTCTTATTCTGCAGCTGCATAGCTATCTTTGCATACCGGATTATGTTTGATTCTGTTGAATATCTGCAAGGTAAATATTATGACAATATAATTAGATAAACTCATGAATAACAGGAATCAGAAGAAAGAAAGGAAGAAAGGTACATGAGAAGTTTATTCCAAAGCACAAAATAAAGTTTCTGAAAAGTGAACACAACAATCATATAGACAGCAACTTACATATCTTTCTTATTTTTTTCCTGGTCTGGACCAACTTACATGGCTATCAATATGGGTTTTCACCATATATATTCATCAGTTCTAATGATAAGAAAGGTACTAAGTACCGTATCTGTGAAGATTTGAAATCTTAAACATATGGACATACATCGCCAGAGACTTGGGTAAGGAAATAAATTACAACACTTATTCAACTAATGGTGGTATATAGACAAACATGGAAATTTTCAATACATATTTGGAAAGCATTAACAAAAAGCAAACATCCATGTGAAGCACCTTTCTTTTTTCCTTTTGTTTATCCAAAGATCCAATTTCTTTGAATCATTGAGAGATTTTAAGAACTATAAAACCCAAATTGGTTACATCAATTGGCAGGGAAGTTTAATGCTAACCTTAAACACTGCGAAATATTGGGCCCCTCCTAAATCCAATTGGTATATGAATGTGAAACATTACCAACACCTAAATACATTGTGGAAAACAAATAGATGGGATGCACCTTTTCTTTTTCCTTCTGGTTATCCAAACATCTAATTTGTGTGAATCATTGAGAGATTTTAAGAACCATAAAACCCAAATTGGTTAAATCAGTTGGCAGGGAAGTTTAATGCTCACTTTACGATTAATCAGACACTGCGAAATATTGGGCCCTTCCTAAATCCAATTGGTATATGAATGTGAAATAATACCATTACCTAACTAAGATTTCATTCATCATCTATGCAGAAGCTTAGAAAGTTTTATTGGTTCTTGAATTTGTCCTAATCTCAAAGTTTTTTTGGTTTTGAATTTTTCCTAATCTCTTTCTAACCAATCTAAGTTCTATTCGGTGAATGCGGAATGAATATGACACTGAAGCTACCATCCATGAACCATCTTCAATTTCTAAGCCAATTTTGTTAACCAAATGTCACAAGAAATTGGCTCCAAGTTAGAAAAATAAAATAAAAACCAATATAAGAATTTCTTCAAAGTGTATATCATATATGTATGATTGGGTGCAAATTCATGATTAAACAAAAATTAAGTTAAACAGTTTTCATGTCAGTGATGAGAAGCATGATCTCAGAGACTTTTATTTTTGTATTATTTTGAATAAGAAACTTCCACTGAAAGCACCAAGTGCACGACTCTTACCAAACCAATAACAACCAAAGAGATTAAAAGTAGAAAACAAGGAATCAACAAATATGTCATAAAGAAAAACAAACATATCAGAAAAGTTATAACTTATATATATATAGTGGTGATAAATGGGCTTTGGATCTCCATCAAGCTAGATTTTACATACTGATATATCCAAATTCCTACTAAACACGCTATACTAGCAATAAAAGAGCCAGCTTCAGCATTACCCTATTATATATCCCAAAGAAAACCACCCTGCTAACTGCAAATATTTCAACTGACATGCAGAAAGACATGAGACCCAAAATTGATCATTTTCAAATTCAAAATGATTCCAATATATCCAAGACCAATTTGAACACACAAAGCTCCCATACTCTGGTCATATCACATTATCAACACTCTAATAAAGTAAATAACGACAGAGCCCGAATGACTAACTATAGGATAGGGTAATATAGCTACACATATGGATATGTCAGAACATGTGCATATAATATCTTAACTCATCCACTTAACTAAAAACTTTCCAACAGGATTTCTTATTTGACATGTATAACAAAATGAGGAACCATTAAAAGCTTCGACAGCTGCCTAACAAGCTCAAATTTCTTTCTTCTTTGAAATGTTGTTGTACTGAAGATACCGTCATATAATGCTAGCATAAACTTGCACACCATCACATGAACATTGAACTACCAGTTAAGTTCTTTATATGCTACTTAAAACCTGGTTTCACCACCCTACAACATACTTAAGTCATATTTGAATTATATCTATGAAACTTTACTCCAAATAATTTATTGCAGGCTCTTCTAAGGCTTTAAATTCCATTAAATACCACAACAACTGTCTCCACATAATCATAAAATTTCCGCACTTCCAAAACCTCCTTTGATATCACATATTGACGGAGATACTAATATGCCATATCATACCAGATACTAAGATATATTTGTAAACAGATTTTAAGGACACCAAGCCTGTTCTAGACAAGATAGTAGTATCCACTATCAATCACAGCAGCATTTTTATCAACTCCAACAAGTCACACATATAGAAGAAAAAAGAAGACACAATTAAAAGTACTCAGGACCGAAATTACTTTTAAAAAGAACTGAAGAAAAAAAAAATTAAGCAATTTAAAATTTTATAAAAAAAAACACTCAAAAAGTTAATTCCGATTCATCTAGAATTCAAAAAGAAAACTAAAAATTCTCAAAAACAGTTGAATGCAAACTCCAAGAACCTCAAAGAGTCCAACAAAACCCCAAAATTTAATACTCACTTGGCGAGCCCGTCGTCAAGAATTGCCTGCTCCTCTGCGCTCCAATCCATAGAAATACCCGGGTTGTGTTTCATGGCCATGGCGGCACCGGAACTCTCCGGTGCCGACACCGGCGCAGAGTTTCCGTTACTTGGGTTGGTGCCGTTGAACGACGACGAGGCGTGGCTCGGTTCTTGGTGGTTCCCAGATGGGTTAGCCATAAAAAATTCTTGAAATTTGAAAATTAACGAAGTTCTGAATTCCAGCACCGAATCTGACCCAAACCCAGTTCTCAGAATCACGGAATTTGGCCGTTGGTTCCCGCCAATTTCGGTGTCCCTCGACGAAATATCGAAAACCCAGATAGAATATATAATATATTGAAAACGAAAAACAGAGAGATTGGATAAGTACGAAAGACTGAGAGAATTTACAAAAATCGAATCTTTTTACATGTGAATATACAAAAATATGAGACTGAAGGGAGCTCTACGCAAAGTGAAGTACTGAAAACTGAAGAAAGAGATGTACGGAAAATCAAAGAGTGGAGGGTTTTGACGTTTGAAGGTGTATTACATTAATGTTTTAATATATTCTTCTTGCAATATTTATTATTTTTGGGGTTTTCTATTTTCTTTGTTGTTTCTGGGGTTTCTATTTTCCTTTTGTGTCTGGGTTTTCTTTCTACTGCTTATTTTTTGGGGTAAAGATTTGGGTTTCTATTTTCTTGCCCTGCAACTTGTTGCACCACAGTCCGCACCGAATAAGGAATATTTTTTTACAGAAAGGAAAGAAAGCGATTGACAAAATCCATTTTCTCTCTCCCTCTCTACTCCGGTGTTTTATTTTTATGAAACTCCCACTTTTCTAAAGAGGAAAAATCTCCACGCATTATTTTTAATGTTTTATTTTTGTGAACTCCCTCTTTTTATGACTCACTTAGCCTAATCAACCACTAGCATCGCCACATGTGGACATAGACTCCATGCATAGCCATGTGCCCAACTGATCAAACCACACGCCTTGCGCTCATAGGCGGAACTACACTAAGGGCTACAGCCATTGTAGCCCAGTGTGGTTTTTTAAGTAGAAAAAAATATAAAACCTATATATTTAACTTATTTTTAATATTAGCCTAGTTAGTGTTGGACTTATTCAGATGCAATGAGGTGCAGCTACACCTTTTCTCATCGGAAAAATCATTGTAAGTGCTTCAAATTGCCCATTTGCTTAGTTGGTGGTGGTGCACTTCAGGTGTACAGATTAACTTATTTCCAATTTCAGCATTTAAGTAAATATTTTTGTCCTTTTACTTTCATTTATTTTTATATTACTCTATTTACTTAAGTTTACAATGTAAATAAGGAAGCACCCCCCATTTGGATTCAAATAAAAATACTAGAAAATCAAATTCCCACCAAATCAAAAAATGAAAAATCACTTTTAGTGCTAAATACGATTTAGACTAAAAATGATGGCTCATTAAGTCAATATATACTTCATACTAAAATCCCATAAAATCAAGTTTGCTTATTTGATGTGTAAGGAATAAAAGTCGCCAAAAATTATCTTCAGAAAATGATTATTCCGAAAAAACCATTTTTCATACTTAGTCAATATTTTTACAAAACAAATTTTCATGTATGATATGAATGCATGAAGGGACCTTAGATCAATTTAGGTAAAAAGCCTTAGATGTTCAATCCACAAAGAGTTTTTAGCCTTTCAAAATTGCACCTTAGCTAAAAAAATTCTGGGTCCGCCAGTTAGCCCAATATATATTAACTTATTAAAGCCCAAAAAAGTCCAATTTTTTTTAAAAAAATCTAATTGGAGGGCATCAATAAAAATACACATTAAAATAGGTTCACTTTCAGTTATGTTATTGAACATATTTTCATTTTAATCATACGTGTTTTTCAGTTGCATTTAATATGTATTTGTTTTTTTGTTTTTGATAAAGAGTGATAATATTTTATTGATAAGAGGAACATAAACAAGTACAAAGCCACTATGGTGTTAAACCATATTTAGTTTACATTAAAGCTTATTGAAAATTGGTCTATGGAGCTATGAACTAGCGTGGTTTATATGATTTAATGTTTACTTTTATTTCTAGAAAGACTATAGAAATTGTAAATACCAAGAAAAAAATAATCATTAAATTTTAAGCTAATAACTTTAGCTAGCCCACCCATTGAAAATTTCATGGTTCTCCCCTTGCTCACGCTTAGCTAGATACCCTCGAGTTGTCGCACCCAGCTTGCCTAGGAAGGCATGGCCAACCACCCCAAGGAACACCTCGGCCCTGAGTCTTAGTCATGAAGAGTTGCAAACCTCCACATGCGGGGTTACCATTGGACCACTTCTAGGACAACAACAACCTTTAAAGATGGAGGTCCAACCTACCTCGAACTCTCACCTCAGTCACTTTCGTAATCACATGTTTGATCACCATTCGCCTTATTTGTGACAAGACAAAGGTCAAGGATTGCTCAAAGAGTCGTCACCCTCGGATATCGTGTAAGGCACTCATTACTACCCACGTGTTGACCTCTAATTGGCCTCTACTCAAACTTGATGGGTCACTAGAGCCTAGTTGTTCAGTTTAGTGCGCTCCGCCTCCCTAGGACATATAGATTGCCTTGGCAATATGCTTATAAATAGAGGACTCTCTTGGAAGAAAAGGAGACCAACTCTTCCTTGCACTTAGAATTTCTCTACTCCTGTATACTCAACAAACCACTTGTATCATCTTATTTATATCAATAGAAGCATCTCTTACAATCTTTTATGGTGTTATTCTATATCTCAAACTCAATTACACAATTTGGTCCTACTTACCTTGCATCCCCTCTATGGTCAAGGTTTGTGTTGACTATTGGTCTCACCAGTCAACAAGTTTATCAGAACATATACTGAAATTACTTGTAGGATAGCTTAAAACACTAGAATGGGGTTGAATAGTACATTTAAGTGTAAGAAAGGAATAAAAATGCGTCCAAAGGATTGATAAGTTGTATCAATCCTTGAATGTACAGAACGTAAAAATAAAGAACATGCAGGATCTTTGGGGAAAATACACGGGACCTGATATTCCAAGGCAAATCCACTATAGAAATAAAGATTACAAGAAGTATACAAACTTATCCTAGACTCTCTAGATAATGTACCAACTTCTTCGTAACTTGACTTCTAGCGGGATTACTTATTTCCCTCCTTATGTTGAATCAGATACTCGACGCAATTGATTCAAACTCGCCGGAGGTATGAGACACTTTTAACTTATGCAAATGGATGCAATGTATGGAATGACAAATCATCAAGATAATCTTACTCTTGATGATCTATCCTCAACAAAGCAATGCACATCAACTTTCTTTTCTTATTTGGAAATCAGAAAACTCATGTTGAAAGTTGTGTTAAAAGAATGAAGCATAGTGTTCCGTCGATTCAGCTGCACCAAAATGGATTCAACTACATCCTCATCTTGTGATACTCGCAAGTGCACGAGCCGTTGGTAGTTTAGCATATGTAAGTGCGAGGTCAATTCCACAAGGATTGATGATTGAATGATCTAATTTAGTTTCCCTACATAAGACAAAAATGAAAACAAAAGAACATAAAACAAGAAAGAAAGAAAAGAACTAAGACAAGATGGTGAGGTTTCAGAATCCACCCTAATTGTTCTAATCATGTTATGGCAGCAAGTAAACAAATTGATTCACTCATGACGATGCTCACAAATAAGTCCATGGTGTTTGGATCAGATTGCATTGAACATCATAAGGACCCCAGAGCATGGTGTTTACAGTAGGATTCCTAGAAACCAAATCACATGAACCATTTATATGCAGTTCATGAGTTGCTAAGGGAAGGAATGAAGATGGTTCCCAAACCTTCCCAACCAGAGCATAATGCATAAAACCTTAGGTGATAAATCAAATGATTCAAAATAGCTTCATTAAAACAGTGAAGAAGAATTCATGAATGAAATCAAACTTATAAACTCAAACCATAATACAAGACTAGCAAGATGTTTATTAAAACTAATGACAAAAAAACAAAGTAAAGCTAAGGAAATACAAGAAGAAAATAAAAGGGCAAGGGGAGGAGAAGAAGATAGGGACAACATGCTAGAGATGGAAAAGCTTCATCTCCATGGACAATAGGAGGTCAAAGCCTCTCAGCTGCTGCCTTCTCTCTTTTATCCCTTTGTGACTCTCAACTCTCCCTCTCTTTGTGTACAATGTAAGTGTAAATGATGGATATGAATTTCTACCCCTTAGCTCTTTGAGTTCACTAACCACACCCACTTCACCTAACACACAATTGCATTTGAAAACAATTCCTCTTCTCCTTAGGCTTAGTGCTGCAGCTCCCACTTCATCTTCTTTATTTCCTTTGGCTGTTGAAAACTCCACTCCAATTATAAGTAATGAATCTACTTTACCTAACTTCCCCACAATCAATAACACCTCATGCTTAGGTCAGAATGACCAAGAACACTTAGCTCACCCTTAGGTAAGCATGACCAGCAACTTCAAGGTCTCATGAATTGGGCTTCCCTTAAACAAATGACGACTTTGAGCCCTCCATCTTAAAGTTCAGAATGTCAGCTTTCCAACCACATGTCATTTGGGCCAATCCAAGGTCGGAGGAAGAAGTTAAGGCCAAAACAAATTGCTAACTCATTTGGCAGCGCAAACAAAATTCATCCTGAGCATGGTTCTGTGTTTGACGGGTGACGGACTCTAGGTTTATCCAATGGGGCTACATTTTGGATATGTTATAGACACCTATTGGAACAAATTCCATGGAGGATGTTGCCTTATCCGAGCTGTGTACATGGGATTAAGGAGATTAGAAAAAACAAACACAGAGAGTATCAAGTCTTCAAACTTTTCAAAAGTGCAAGGTATTATGTGAAGTGACGACACCTTAAAAATTTACCTCCTTATAGCAAGGAGAGTAAAAGGTTGTCCTAGAATACCTACAGTTGTCAGCAATGTATTGGCTATCGAATAAGACAAAAAAAAATTTCTAGACAGAAGAGCAAAAGCTGGCATAAAGGGTAAAATTGTACAATCAGGATGACAAGTCATCTAGGTCGACCAACAACCAAAAATGCAATGCAATGCATGATTTCAGTTTTACCTTTATTGAAAAAATGTCATTGCCTCCTTGTTGAAGAAAAACCATCGTGACAATCTTTTTGTGAGGTCCACAATAAGCCATCAACCTTAATCTAATCTTAATCCTTTTGAGCAAGCTTATTACAAGGAAAAAACAAGTGTCAAGGAAAGCTAAAACCCAATTGGTTAATTACAACCTTACACAATCTCTCTTGAAATTTAAGAAATGACGACTTTTATATAGAATTTAAAGTTGGGATTTATGACCTCCAAATTCCATGTTTTTTCCCATGCAAAATTTCTAAATTTCTATGTTTTTTTTAATCCAAACACGGGAATTATTTCATGTCAATTTAAAAATTCTGACTTTTGTCAAAATCCCAAATTTATTCACCTAAGCTGATTGATAAGATTTCCTTATGTATTCTCACAATTACAATCTCTATGTCAAGCTCTAATTATATTTCTCAAAGATTTATTTCAGAATTGCAAATCTCCAATCTCAACTCTCAAATCACAACTCAAGGAATCCTATTTGGATTCTCAAAATCACAACAAATTATCAATCAAGTCACCAACGTAACAGCTTAATAGTGGCATTGTCATCTTGGGCATTTTCGTTTGTACAAACTGGATTATTCAGTCCGGTTCACGGTTTAGATTTTAGCAAACCATCGGTAATGTAGACTTTTTGAAATATTTTATCACATATAGTAGTTTTTAAAGTTGTCACATGATTACAAAGTAGAAGGCTAGAGAAGTGAATATAACAAGATAGAAAGAGATGGACAAAGAAAGAGAAGAAGAGAACGGCCAGAGGCATCAATGGTTGGAGGCGCTGATGACGGGGTTGGGTGCAGAAAAGAGGTTGTTGGGGCTGGGGTTCGCTTTTCATTTTAGTTTTTTCATATGTATTTTAATTTCTATTTAAATTAAAATTTTATAAAGGAAAAATTGAGAAACTTCAGAGAAAAGATTTGGGTCTGGGTATCTAGACATCACTGGTGTCCATAAAATATATATTAAAGAACACAAAGAAATGAGAAGGGAACCAACATGTTGGAGCATCCAAAATGGTGGTCTCTAAATTTGTTGCTCTACTACCAGTTTTTTATATTTATTTTTATTTATACAAGTGATATTGAAGGAAGGAGGAACCAATATCTAGGGTGCAGAGATAAATGCTCTTAACCACTTAGGCTACAAGTCTCTTGCTGCTCTGCTACCAATTTTAGAGACTCTTTTAGTAACTAAAGGAGATCTTTGGGCCTTTAAAGGAATAATTGCTGCAATGAGAAGGGTTCTAAACTAGGGTCTCTACATTTTGAGTACCATATTTTTTAGGGAGAAGAAGGAGAAGAAGGAGAAGCTTCTTTTTTCGTCTTTAATTTTTGGGATTTAGGGTTTCTAGAGAAGAGAGAGTAGAGGAAGAGGAGAGAGCAGAGAGCAGAGAGAAGGGAAAATAACAAAAGGTTTATTTTAGCCAATTTCACTAGTTTTTATGTGGTAATTTGATTATATGCTAATTTTTTTTTATGTTGTCTTGACTACTGTTATAAACATTTCAACTAAAAAAAAAAAAATCAAATTGTTGAACATTAAAGTTTTGTATCTATTGCAAATTTAGGAACAAAAGAGTTTGCTATATATAAATAATTTTGAATTTTTTTTTATAAATCCATTGGTTTATGCTCAATTATATACAACCCGTTATCGTCTTAATTTTGATGTTAGATCACTTCGTTATTGTAATAGCCCTTTGTGATTAACGGTTTTTTTTTGGCTAAATTACAATCCCATAATTTCTTCAAAAACAAAGCTCTATTTTCAGGCTCATTGTACGTGTGGGAGAGCCCCATTGGGTTTCTAAATTATAAAGCCACCATTGTAAATGTCCTTTTCATTAATTGAATTTGAGGATGTCTTGAGCGTGCCTATTGGCCTGGGGCATCAACAAAAAAGCTGTATTTTAACAAATTTTATAACTTTTGAAGAGACATACAACCACAGATGAGCTTTATCAAGGTCTGGTATTTCAGTTGACTTCCATGAGTCGTAGTGAAAATCCGATATTTGCTTTAGATGGTACCCTGATTCTACGTCCACCCAAGATTTTTATGCAGACACCTTAAGGCTGCTAATTTTTAGTTTGAAATTTTCCATTGTGCTTTTATGATTAAAACAACGAACTCATTGGGTTTAGCCCAACTGGTGAGAAATCGCGGGTGATGGGTTAGGATTGGGGATCAAGTTTCGATTCCCTTCAATATAATAGAAATAAATAAAAACCAACAATTAGCTCATTGAGTTTAGCTTAAGAATTATTTACACTAACATACACCCCCTGAGGTTTTCGGTGCTTTCATAAAACCTCCTGAGGTTTCAATTTGTTTTCACAAAACCCTTTTCATTGATTCTTCATTCAAAATTTGATGATTTCATACATAAAAACTTTTGCAAATAACAAAATTAACCTCAATAAATGTATGTGCAATTTAATCTCAAAATGCTAACTTTGTCATTTGAAGAAAGTTTGTTATAAAATCATCAATTTTTGGACCAAAAATCAATGGAAAGGGATTTTGTGAAAACAATTTAAGACCTAAGTGGGTGTTCGTATAATTTTATAAAACATCAGGAGGTTTTGTGAAGACACCAAAAACCTCAAGGGATGTTAGTATAAATAACTCTTAGCTTAATAGGTGAGGCAACCTGAATGAAGTAAATGTGCCAGAAATAGATAATAAAGAAGCACATTCCATAATTGGACTTTTTTTTTTCCTGAAACTAATGTGCCAGAAATAAGTTAGAGTAAAAAGGGTGATCCAGTAGCCAAACCTGTTGCTTCAACAACTAATTTCCTGCTGAATGTTTTTATGCTTACCCGTTAATTAATCAGTCAGAGACAAGCCAAGACCAAATTTCTTTATTATTATTTTGCGTACAATGATAATTATAGCATTAATCTATTCCGTAAGTGGATGATCTTTCGTACTTAATTAGAGTGAGAAATGGCTTTGCCAAAATACACACGATGCTTCGATTTTTAGCTACACAAATCTTGCGAATAGAGCAAAAAAGCATGGTATTAATATATGATTAAGAAGCTCCTCACGAGGCAGGTATAGGATTTAACTATAATCGGGTTCATTAATATCAACTAACTTCTAGTCTAGTAGTATATTTTCTTCTCAATATTGAAAGAGGTTCTAAGTTTTGAATCCCCTATTCTGAGAGAGAAATGTATAAAGACCACGGATATTCATGTTGCCCAATGTTGATGTGACAAGTGCACAGTAATTACCTATATATATGTTCATGGCTCAAGGGCGGTGCTGTGCATAGGGTAGGCTGGGTTCCTGCCCAACTCAAAAATCTTCCCCAAAAAAAAAAAAAACCAACATGTGTTATAAGTCCCGCCAAAATTTTAAAAAATTAAAAGCAAACCTTACACATATGTTGCCCATCCATGTGGTCCCATATCTTCTCTCTCATTCTCTTTTGGCTTTTAGAGTTCTTGTTACTCTCTCTCTTTGCTACCCGACAGCAGCAAGTTTCTCCCTCTTTTTTCTTTTCTTTTTTGGGTCAAATTCTCCCTCAATTGGCTACATCTTCTATTATCTTGGGTGGGCAACTCGGCAACAAAATCTTCGCCTTTCCTTTTGTCAACAACAAGTATTATTCTCATTCTCTCATTTGCTATATATCTTTAATTATAGTTTTAATTTAAAATTGAGTATTCTATGGTTTAATTAGGGATGAATTATAATTTTGGGATTTTGTTGAAATTAATTAGGGTTTTGATTAAGGATGAATTATTCTAGGGCTTAGATTTGGGATTTTGTTAAAATTGAGTATTGTAGGGTTTAATTATGGATGAATTATAATTTTTGGTTTGGTATTGTTGAGATGCTATTATGAGAATTTGTTTGATTTTTTGTTGGTATGTTTGATTAAAATGATTTCTACATATTATTCATAGGCTATCTTTTATCATGTCGGATCACAATTGGAATTCCAAGAGAACAAAAGAATTTGTTGTCTTTAAAAAAAAATGATGGGTCATCATCTAATACATTGCCTTTAGCACTTTTTTATCTACTCCCATTGTCGAGCCTCCAGTTGAAAGAGTTGGATCTGAGTGGATGATTATCATGATTTTGATATCAATTATCTTGAGCGTGATCCAGGATTACATTGTCTAATATGCAAATATTTGGTGAATGGTGTTTTGTGTTGCATTGCATTTATTTTTGGTTTTAGTTTTTGGCTTTTGTATTTGTTGAACTTTTATTTATGGATAGAGATGCATTTAAGGGTAAAACTCATTATGTCCCTCTTGACTAGGTGTATCTTTTTATATTTATTAATGAAATTCACTCATATCGTCGAATTTAGTATGTAAGTTTTACCAAACCAGCTTTTGAGTCATGGAACCGCCACGGCTCACTACTGTGGTTCATTATTACCAGTCCATGAATCTTGTAATCCTTTTCTAGAATGAGATATTTAGAAATTTAGGAATTCAAAATTTTTCATTTTAGCGTTTTATAATGATGTGAACTGATCGAGAAGCAAATATGTAACAACGTAGTAGTTATCATTATAATTTGTTATAAAACTAAACTTGACAATGAGAAAATTAAAAAAATTAAAAATTGACCTCTCTAGGAAAAATCTCATACCCATTTCTAAATTCCGAGTGCTTTATATGGAAGAAAAAATTGACAGAAAATTAGAACGCATGCAAAAGTTGGAGGACGACAGAGACTAAAAAATAAGTTGGATGACCAAAATGAAACTCGAACAGAAATTGAGGGACCATTGCTGTTAAAAACCCAAAAAACATGACGGCTTGAAGGGCAACATGACATCATATACCCTAGGAGAGAAAATAAGCAATAGAATTAGAACTTTCTCATAATCATGTGTTGCATGGTTTGGTAAATGGACGGTCAAAAGTCTTGACATGCTTTTGATACCGATAAATTAGCTTCAAGTTGCTGAGCTTACTAACACGAGGAATTCAAACTGTGGACCAACGTATTAGAAAACCTATTAATTTGTAAACTTATATGCCAAAAATGAGAAAACTAGCAGTAGTCGGCTATCGGAGATTTGGCTTTTTGCTAAGTCAACAATTACATAGCTAAGCTATCTTAGGCATGCATAATATGATACTCATATAATCTTAACAAGCTTTTCGACATCCGATGAAATGGCTGGCTTCAAGTTCTTAACTTTTCCAGCTCATGAAAATGAAAAGAAAAAAGCAACCCATTATGAGGCAAACCCTCAACCCTAAATATCTATAATGGGCTTCCTAAATCACCTTTTTAGACAAAATTTAGGGAAAAAAAATATGAAGAAACACAACTCCAACCATGCTCAAAGAGTACTAAGTACAATCGGTCCTAAGATTTTTTTGGTTATGGGACAAAAACAAAAACGGAGACTCTTCATACGTATTTATATGCTGCATTAATTAATTTCTTCTCTTTTTCTATGTGACATACGATGGACTTAATAATTAAATAAGTGAGTTAAGATTAACTAGAATTTGACCCAAATATGAAATGTTAAGTACGATCCAAACATGACACAACAAAACTTAAATGCGATCACTTTTCTCTTATAATATATCCTTTGTAGGTTCCATTTTATTATATTTTGTGGATTTTACAAGTATCATATAGCAAACTAGATGATTAAACTGTTTAGAAGTGATGTTAAAAGCGCTTTTAGATCATCCAAACCGTCTTTCAAAGCTTTTGGGAACAATGCCTACGTATTGACCGAGAGTAAAAGTGATTCCTACACAAACACGCTTCTGAAAGTGCTTCCTATACAAACACGCTACAAATTTGTTAAGTTTTATTAAACCAAAATTAACCATTCATACATACATTAAATGTTAATTTATACGTACTTCTCGAGTACGGGCACCAATCCCACCATATAAACTATGAACCTTGGATATCTAAAAACTACGGGATCCCAAGATTTGTCTTGTAAGACTAAATTTCAAACCCTAAAACCGAGGCTGAGCCCACATGCATTGGTTCATGTCCCTTGCTAACTACGATATATATATATATATATATGATTTGGGTTAAGATAACGTATAAGATGGTTATTGATGATGGTGATACAACCCTTGGTGCATGTGAACAGCTTATTTCCCCCACACTTCCGTCACACGGTGCCGTAATAGTAGCCTTAAGTCACAAACTTCTTATAATCGCTACCACATCTTGAGTGTTGAGTTAGGTTCCAAAGTATTATAGGGGTTCGAATTTGAGACTACTGATCGGCAAGTCATACTTTTTTTCTATTTGGTTAGACTTCGTTGATGAGTGTTGAGCGAGCTTTAAATAATGACAAATATAATAAATATTATACGCACATTTATCCAGCATGGCATTGTCGGCCACTCCATGTGTGCAAACCCTAAATATTTCATGTATATAAACCCCCAAGGGTTTCATTGAACTTAACCACATTCAAGCCTAATTAGGGTGTTTTTTGGGAGAGGGAAAATGATGATGAGAAGCCAAATATCATTTGTGTTTCTTGTTCTCCCATGTTTGGGTCTAGTTGCTCTGAGCTTTTGTCTAGGGTTTGTGAGTGCTGCTTCTTCGGTGCCACTGCCTAACAAGTTGACTTGGCATTATTACAAAGTCCATAATACTTGTGATGAAGCAGAGATTTATGTAAGGCACCAAGTGCAGTTGCTTTGGGACAAGGATAAAACCATCACCCCCAAGCTCCTCAGGTTGCTCTACTCCGATTGCTTCGTCACGGTATGTGCTTCTATTCATTTCTACTCAGCTTCCTCCTCCTCATTTTTTCTCAGATCAATTAAATTTGTGTATGTATCTTTGTTTTGGTAGCCAAAGTGAAGCAATGAAATGAAAGCTTTTTCCCTTCAGCTCATGTATGAATTAATTAGCTATTTAAAACGATATTAATTCACACACAAAAAAAAAAGTGAAATAAGAGAAAATAAAATCACATTACTTCCCTTCGGCTATATGTTATTCTTTTTTTGGGGTCAGAAATTAGCTTCGTCTTAGCTGTAGTGAAGTAGGACAAACAGTACATTAATATCTGGTTCCCTACTTACTATAATATATTACCACATTTTTTCCACAAAATATATTTAATTCACTTTGGTGGTAAACCACCTTTGTTTTTCCTATATTATAATTTTTCCATCCTTTTTATTTTTATTTTTATAGGGATTATGGAAGCCTCTTAGGAAGATTAAAATACCCTTCCCGTACTAATTAATCTGATAATGCTTATAAAAGTTCTTGAATTTTAAAATAGTTAAATGTATGTACGAATTAATAGATTTATTTTATACGTTGAAAATGCAGGGTTGTGATGCATCAGTGCTCCTTGATGGTCCAAACTCAGAAAAAACTGCACCACAAAATTATGGGCTTGGAGGGTTTGTTTTCATCGACAAGGTCAAAAGTGTTCTTGAGCAACGTTGCCCTGGTGTGGTCTCTTGTGCGGATATTCTCAACCTTGCCGCTAGAGATGCCGTTCATTTGGTACCATTCTGACCTCCTATAATTTTTGCTCCTTGTAGTTTGTCGGTTTTATCACTTTGATTCTTGTAAATTTTAAATCCAAACGATTCGAGAATATGCTACAAATTCTGTCAAATTCTATGAAAAATTATGTTATATCTCAATCTCAAAATGGAACGGAATTAAAAGATTTAACAAAATTTATAACGTGTTCTTGAATTGCTCACGATTTAACAACTACAAGAGTGAAATTGATAGAAATTAAACTACATGGGCCATAATGGTATAACGGGCAAATAACATAGACTAAAAATGACTTGCTTATATTTTATTTAAACTAATTTTTATCAAAATTCAAAGCACTAATTTTTTTATTGTATTTATTAATCTCAATAGGCAGGCGCACCATCTTATCCTGTTCTTACGGGAAGAAGAGATGGCCTGACATCTAGCAAATCATCCGTGGATCTTCCCTCACCGTCCATCTCATGGCAGGCTGCGCTCACATACTTCAAATCTAGGGGCTTGGATGTATTGGATATGACCACTCTCCTAGGTAAGAAATGGAAATTACGAATATGACACTGTCACCACTCCATTTTATACATCCAAGTCCGGCCCACTTTTTTTGTTTTATGTATTTTACTTTTTGAGTACAAGCGATAGTCTAAACTACAAGAAGAAGAATATTTCTCACACACACACTACCGTAGTACTATGGGGGTTCGAAACTTGAAATCATTAGTCAACAGTCAATGCACTTTTCCACTCGACTAGACCCATTGGTTAATGAATTTTTTCATTTAAAATTCAATATTTATTGCATAAAATTGCTTTGAACACAAAGACAAGGTGGCAACTCATCACGTCACATGAAATTCCATTACGTTACGGAAGTCCCAACTTAAGTTTTACCTTTAAAATGCATTTCTGATAATTTCCCTTTGTCAGGCGCACATTCAATGGGCCAAACACATTGTCGTTACATTGTTGATCGGCTGTACAATTTCAATAACACGGGAAAGCCAGACCCAAGCATGGAACGTTCATTGTTATCCGACATGAGAAAGCTTTGCCCGCCGAGAACAAAGAAGGGACAGAGCGACCCACTGGTGTATCTAAACCCGGGATTCGGCGCCAACCACACATTCACAGAATCCTACTACTCCAGAGTCCTATCTCACAAAGCTGTACTTGGAATTGATCAACAGCTACTGTATGGTGATGACACTAAGGAAATTACCAAAGAGTTTGCTGCCGGTTTTGAGGACTTTCGGAAGTCATTTGCTCTCTCAATAAACCGGATGGCAGCTTACCAGGTTTTGACAGGAAATCAAGGGGAGATACGAAAAAATTGCCGAATTCCAAATAAGAAGTAGATGGCAAGTAATGCGTTATCATTTAGCTATTACGAAAGGGCAAAATGGTCATCAGGGTGGCATTGTTTTGTGATGGTTAAGGAGGAATAATTAATAATGACCTGACGAAAAGTACATTTCGGATTCACAAATAAAATTATCAAACAAAGTTTCTTAGGTTATGACTCTCAGCATATGATATTTTTGTATAACTGTCAATAAATCTCTCTCTCTCAAAGTAATCACATTCTCAAGTCCACAAGATATCAGAACTCTCAGCACCAAGTTTGCTCTTCAAAATAAGATTACAAGACTGAAAAATAGTCATGTTCGTCAAACCTGTAACAGGTATCCGCCAAAGCTAAGCAGTTAGACCTCCATGCACGAAAACAGAGAAACTTCTTCCCTCTTTAGAATCTCTCTGCTGGCTTCAAAATGAGGAAGAGAACAATATAAGCTCTGACAAAGACCAGCCAGGAAAAAAACAAAGACTCGGGCAAAGATTCAGTGGAAGTGTAAAAAGGAAATAAAGGCATATGCTCTTTTTCACAATCATTTTAAGAACAAATTGGGCACTGGAAATAATTGGCTTGCTCTAAAGTTATAAAAATAAATTAAAATAGTGTGAATGAAAAAAAAAAAAAAAAAAGAGTAAGGGAAACAGTTAATGGTTCTCGAGCCCATAAATGGTACCAATTGATGGATACTCCACAGAATCCCTAAATAAATAAAAAAAGAAAGTCTGATCCCAAATACTATCTACCATTACAAACACGGTGCATATGTAACCATGTCCAACTCGCTATAATATGCAAATAAGATTAACTAAAAGTCTGGGCTCTGAAGCTAGTATTTCCAGTTCAAATACCTCTTCAAATTGTTAGCACCAACTAAAACCCTGAGGAGCTAAGGTAATTATAATACAGAAGATTCATGAAGTAAAATCTATTGGGAAGCAAGTAGAAGTTTTCAGATGTTGACACTAGATCACCAATGAAGTACTTGATAATCCTAATGTCCTCTCCAAACTTATTTTTCCTCCATATTAAATTTTTATTTAATTACAAAATACTAATCCAAAAAGGTCTCTGAAAACCTCCTGTTTTTCTACACCCCTATATCATATGGAAATTGTTCACAGGAATATGCAGGGAAAAGGACAATACAAATAAACCTGCAGACTTGATGTTCAGCACCCAACTGACAATTTTGAGTCATTAAATAAACCGATTTTTAGAAACTTAAAATCTAATACATTACCACACTTCCACTACTCAGTTTTTCTTTCTGACCTGAAAAGATGACGTTCTACACTATTACTCTATCCAACATTACTTTTCCTCATTTTCCTCTGTCTCTCTGGTTCTCTTTTTGTCAAAGCCTTCCAGAAAAATGTTCTCATATTTTCCTTCACATACTTAATTAAGAAATAAACACAATGTAAAGCCTTTAAAAAAAAGGTTATTGAGAATCTGATGGAGAGTAAATTCCAAGTCACACCTACTGCTGGGTAACAAGATCTATATTAGTGTCAACAATACACACGATATTTGAAAACCAAAGGAAACCCAGATGCTATTCTACACCATCATAATCTAACAAGGTAGAATTCTAACCGAGAGAGAGAGAGGCTAAAGAAAATACTCAAATTCTTCTAAACCACCAAGTACAAAAGTCTCCCTTTGTAAAAATGATTTCCCCAAGAAAACAAGATAACAAAACAAGACAAAACGAGGCCATTATTCAGATCAATGTAGTCAGTGTCACAATGCGGTGGCTTGAAGTTCATCTCAACATCACCAGATAAATTGAGGCCTTCATTGGTGGCAGCAGGTACTTCATATTGGTACAAATTAAGGGTGGCAATTTGTGTTAATGGATCGGGTATGTGTCGTGTCATCAGTGGTTCGAGTCAAAAAATAGTTAACCCTAACCTGATCCATGTAATTAATCGAGCCGAATGACTCAACACTAGTGTTACAATAAGGCCGTGTTCGGGTTGCCCCACGTATATTGTGATTAAAAAATAAATAAACTTAAAACGAAAGGGCCCATTTGGTAACGTCTTCATTTTTTGTTTATGTTTTTATTGTTTTTTGTTTTTGTTTTTCGATTTGAGATAGAAAGGAGATATATGGGAAAAAGGAAGGGCTGGAGGAAGGATGGTGAGAGGGAGGGGGGAAAATGTGTATTGCTGCATAAAATGTAAACTAAAAAAAATATTCATTTTCAAGTTTATGTTTCATTCCTTCATTTATTCCTCACCCTTCCCTCAACTCTTCTTCATCCCTCTTTTCCTTCCTCTATTTCATCTCTATTTCTAACCAAAAACGAAAAACGAAAAGGTTATCAAATGGGTCTTAAGTTTCCTTCATTTCTAAACTAAACTTTTTCTTCATTTCTGAACTAAACATGCCACTTACACGTCACAATAAATTAAAAATTTGCTAAACATGTCCCTTCATTTTGGTCAGCGTGGCTATTTTATCCTAATTAAATCTTCACCCGCATTTTGAGAGTACTAACTGATCTTAATATTAAGTTCACTATTACACATCTTTGAGTTAAACTTAAATCCTGATATGACAAGAAAACTGTCCACTAACAGTGCAAAAGTGCAGCATCAAAGAAGAAAGACTGAAAGATCAGATACTTAAAGCTATCTGCAAGTGACCACCAGTCAAGAGTTCAAATCCCAATTCAGACAACAATAATGTTGAAACTATTGATGTAAACAAACTAAAAGAAATTAAGAGAGAGAGAGAGAGAGAGAGAGAGAAGTTATCGGCAAAAGAGGAAGGCAAGTTTCATAAACTTTACCTCCGGAATCTCAATCAATGTGCCCAAAACGAAAATCCAATGACGATATAGAGGCAGTTCAATATAAAACTCCTATAGTTACATAAGCTAATAATTACTATTATAAATCTAAATAACGTATATCAAGATTTCACCCTTCTTCCTAAAAGGTTGATACAGATTCACTTTGCATGATTTCCCATTAACCAAATAATATAAATAACAAAACCATGATTTATCATTTGATTGAATGCTAAAATGTACCAAAACTAGAAACAAAAAATAGAAAGCCCTAATCTAGAAACATTTCCAAGTCAGCTCAAACTGAAACTCATGTGGAGTTCCATACAAATGAAAGAAAAGAAAATCACATGGTGTTTACCTGGCAAAAAATTTGAAGGAGACAACATAAGTGCAAATAACTGGACCAATCTACAAACAGCAATGCCGCCTCAGCTTGAACTTGTGAGTGTAATCAGATCAGAGTGTCATCACCGTGCTATCTGGGAATGAAAAGATCCTAGTCACCATTCCGGGCTGAAGGGCTGTTTTTCTTGATAAGCTGGTTCAAGCAGAAGTTAAGTTTCAAAAAGAGCATCCACAAAGCAATATGCACGGTTTCATGCAACAAAATGGTCGTTTCTGTGCATTTCTGTTAGTGGCCGCCTGTGTTTCAGTCCCATCAGATGACCCAACCAGGCTTTGGCCTGAGTCATGGGCCTTTTTTTGCCCACCAAGCACCCAATGAGCATAATTGGGAGGACCAATAAGTCAACCTGTCCACCTGCCCATCGCCCAGCTTTTATAAATCTTTTTAGTTTAATATATTTTTTTAAAAGTTTCTAAAAGAATCATCTGCTATTTTCATTCAGTCAATAATATTCAGTATACTCTAAAGTAAACTGTTTTAAAATACTTTCTGTTCATTTATTGTAGAATAACTGTTAAAGCAATATCGAAACAATAATTAGATTGTTCTAAGGTCACCCAAACGCCTGCAGGCAGGGAAGCGGGCCTTGAATTAGAAGGCTGGGCCATGGTCATCAATGAATAATTTGATAATACATGGCAGTAACCCAACTGCTTTATCACATTTTGACATAATTAAAAAGCTCAGTAAAAAGCATCATGTCAAAGTTCCAGTCACGTATATTTACAAAAGAAGAATCCCTTTCTCTAGGATGCAAAAGGGATTGCATTGTTAGGGTCGCCAAGCAATGTGGTCCAGTGATCCAAACTGTCTAAGTTTTAGGTCCGGATTAAAAAATCATCTCTGTAAAAATAATCAAGTAAACCAGACCATTAAAATAAATAAATGATATTTCATTCAGTTATTATTTTGTAAAGATGATTCCTGAGAGTTGGTCCCACATGGACGGCTTAGATTTAACAAATGGACGGCTTAGATTACTGAATCACATTGAGAGTTGGTCCCACAAGCAATTCCCTTTGCTTCTTATCAAAAGGGTTCCCCATGTGTAAGTTTTCCCTATATATACAGCCACACACATTTGGTTTTAGATTGAAAAAGAGAAATTTCACGAATAGTCTCTGTGTCTGAAAAGGGTACATGCAAGTGACATACAAAGCTCTACTAATATGTGGTGCCATCCCATGCTTTATTTCTTAACTTAAGAGGATGATGTGCAACACCATCGATGGTGAGAGAATTCTCTTCAAAATCTACGAGAAACCACCATAACGCGCTCTCTCACTAATAGTTAGAGGGAAATAATAAATCAAAGAGAATCTAACCTTGTAGAAATATTTCTTCCGAAGCTTGACCGCTGTGCGGATGCATCTTTTGACACTGATTTTCAGCAAATTATCATTGAAAATCTGCAGCGCATTAAAATAAGTTTCAAGGAAATTATTTAGGAAAAGTAGAAAAACAATCCAAAAATCATGAAGAGTTACAAAACCAACTCAAATAAATTGGACCAGAAAAACCTCTTAACACCACAAGGGCATCACAAAGATCCCCATATCATTACGACACTCCCCTGATACATATCTAATATTTAAAATCCGTATCAATTAATATTTTGACAATTTCACCTATCCAGACAACCGGCACTCGTTAAAGTCAAAAAATAGTTATTTTCAACATTATTTAAAAAAACTAATGTCTGTTCTTAATTTTTAAAAACTAAAGAGTCAATATGAAAAAAGAAATACACACACACACACAGAGAAGAAAAGAGAATCTCTACTTTTGTATAATCCAACACAACAACCAAGGGCCAAAAGAGGCAGATTATCAAATTTTTTTTTTCAAATATATATAAGCTTCAGTTGAGGGACACCCTTGTAGAGCCCACCATGCATTGTATTTCAACATTCCGAACTGTCTAGTTTTTAGATATTCCCTCAAAGATCATCTCTGCAAAATATCACTTGAATCCGAAACCATTTGACCACTAATTAGATTGTTGTTATTATAGTATTTTCTTGAAGCACCGTGTTCGTGTATTTTGTTGGTCCTAATTAAATGTCTTAATGGTTTTCAATTTGCAAGGATGATCTATGAATGAAGATTTGAAAAATAGACGGTTCGGATTGTTGAAATTTTTTTTGTAGGGTACCCTAAAGGGTGTCCCTCAAATAAAATTATTTGAGGGATCCCTCAATAGAAGAGGACTATAAATAAATAAATACATATGTACATATGTAACGTAATACATATTATTGGTATACCCGTATTCTTGTTTTTTAAAATGTATCATATCATCTAGCATCGAATCCTGTATCCCCTATCCGTTGACGGCAACATAGAGAATTAGTGATCCTTAAACTTTTTTTACTCTTTATCCATATGCATGTGGATATGGATATCCATGCAACATAGGAGATGAGTGGTCCTCGGAATTTTTTACTTCTTTTACTGTTTATCCATATCTTGTAACCAATATGCTTGCGACCAACCTACATTCCCATGTGTAAAATAGCCTCCAATCATACTATATGGATTGTGCAAGACTAGTGGCATCTAGTCTCCACTATGTTGGAGGAGCTCCTGAGTCCTGAGATGAAATCTCACAGATGACAACATTTGAACAAAAAAAGGGCATGAGGGAGTGGATTTTCTTCAGACTTCTTTTGAGAAATTTAAAGATACGCCTTTTAGTAGGATTTCTCTTGAGTTTGAAGGTGCAACCTATCCTAGATTCTATGGACTTCTCACACGTTCTACTTATACTTTGTCTCCAATTTTAATAACAAAGTTTGGTTTCTTATCCCAAAAAGATAAAAGTCAGTGCAGAACTGACCAATCAAATTTATAGACCAGGTAACTGTAAAAGTAACCTTTGAGTGGAAGAAAACAAACAGAGAAATAAATTAACTAATGCAGAGTACAATATAAAACAGAAAACTCAATATAATGCACCTACCTTTATCATATCATCGATTGAGCGTGTCTCGCGAATGATTTTCTGGCGGTTCATGATGAGGATTGCAGCAACGCAGAAGACCGGTAACTCATCATCCCCATTCCTAGTTGATGAGACTGCAGTGCAGATGTGCATGCGATCATTCTTTGACCAAAAATTCCTTGTCAACCCACAAAAATGATATGTTGATGCTGATTTCATTCCAGTATCAGACATGGAGTGTTCTGGATTTCCATGATTTGAATGTGAGCCGCCCTTCATATCACCACCACCCTCCACACTTTCACCCCTCATTTCTGCTTCCAAATCCCTAGGAAGCTGTACCACCAAGGCTTCTAGACAGCTGTCCTCTAAATTGTAAGCCAAGGATTCTTGAAAATCAGCAGCCCACATCATCTGCATTTGACATAACTGACAATTTGAATATATACAAATATACAGGCTGCAGTTTATGAGGTCAACATGTAGTGGAAAATTTCTCGTTCTAACTTATCATAGAAATTTCTCTTTTATATAAATTATAGAAATACTTCGAGTTAAATATTTTTCTGGCAGTTACACACTCCAAAGACCAATTTTTTTTTTCTTGCTCTTTTCTGATTCCAAGCTTATCATAAGAACTACAATATTAGGAAATATGCCCATAAACCTTAAACCCAACATTATGTGATAAGTTAAACTTAATGAAAAGACAGAGCAAAGCAATCATTTATCCTATGGACTATGGCAACTTCGCCCAATTTGTATTTAATACACATGTGTAAATAATTTGCATCAAATAAGTGCCATAGTTCATCCATTTTGTAAAGCATATATTATAATTGCAGGTTTTGAGGTCCATATTAACAGTTCATAAATTCATTGGGTGATCTACCATATCAAGCATGACAGAGTAACTAAAGAGCACAAACCTCCCACATACAAAGAGCATCATCAAACGATAACTCCCGACGGAAGAGTACCAGCAGCATCCGAAATGCAAAATGAAGGCTTTCAGCACCTATGTGTGACAGGTGTGCAAACATTTCCCTGTCTGTGAGTTCCAAGATATTCCACAATGCTTGCAATTGCTTCATTACCCCAGTAGGTCCTTCCATCTGAAAATTTTCCCGCTGAATGAAGAGTTTGAAAAGAAAATGTTAGTGATGGAGCATAGAAATATCTAGCTCAAAATATATTTGTCAAGTTTAGAATACCATTCTCCTTAGAAGCATCTCAAAGCACCAAAACGCATCAGCATTATCCTCAAACAGGACGACAAATGGAGACAGCAAGTCACTCATACCTAAAAACAATAATCAGTTAAACTAAAACTTACTTCTGCAGCTTTTGAGATAGAGTGATAATTTTGAATCTTAATTTAAGAGAAAATCATGTGAGGACAGAAAGAGCATTAGAAAAAGAAAACTAATAACAAAAACACAACCTTGACAATATCCGGTTGCTGGATCAACCCATGCATAAACAGCAAGAATATCTGACATCCTAGCTAAATTTTTTGCATCCTCGTAGAATTCAAGATGACTGTCTGTTCTTACCACATCAACAACTGAAAGAAAAAAAAAATGACAAATTTTCTCAACTGAAAACAAGGCTTTAAGAGGTTCAATCAATGAGAGCAACAACAGTATGAATTATAAGTGAGACTAAGAAAGAATGGTAGACTTACCTATTCGGTGGAGAGTCCAAAGCCATTCAGATACTCTGTCTTCACTCACAGTCCCTCCTTGAGACATTGTTGTATTTCTAAATTCTGTATCTGGTACATCTGATATTCTCATCCTGTTAACTATTTCTTTCTTATTACCCATAGTATTGGACTGCAATACTGAATGATGGGCATCAGTACGAACCATTTCAATTTCAGAGTTAATGGTGCGTGAAACATTCTTGGATGGTGAGCAATTTGATTCAATAACTAAATCTACATTGTTATTGACTTGAAAACTGTGCATGCTGTCCTTTTTCAACCTTGACTTACATTGCGCAGAAAGTTTATCGTCAGACACGCAACCTTCATCATCTTCTTCACACTTTTCAAACAAATCAGTGACCGGTAAAGTAGGATATTCAAAATAACTTTTTGGTACATATTTTGTTCCATCTGCTTCTCTCCCTAGCTTTGGGGAGCTGCAGTCATGTGGACTTGAAGTATGTATGAAACAAGAAGAATCATATGCTGCACTATCTGTGCTTTCCCTCACGCTGACAAGGTCGGCCGACTCACTAGAACTCTCTTGTTGGCATGCATATGATGTATCTGTACAATTATTATTCCTATCACAATAGTTCTCTACTTTGTTAGTATTATCAAAAGAAGTTTGTCTATGTTCAACTTTAGCTTCCCCCCCTTCGTCATCTTTAGACGGTGCCCTAACATCCATAACCTTGGACCCAACAACATAAGCAAGTGAACCAGTTCCAATGCTTGAATGCATCATTTGGCACTGCTTAATCAGGTCCCTGTAACGTTCCCTGCATACAAAAATTTATGAAGACAGTAAATCCAAACAAATCCAAAAGACTGTACTTCAACTGCACTTACTAATTCAAAAGAATTCCATAAGCTGAAAAGAAAATTTCATGGTGCATTTAAACACGTAAAAATTAAAAACCTGAATTACAACTATTGCCCTTGTTACTTTGGTAAATGTTTTTATTTAGTCTCCTTCTATACTAAGAATAATGCTACTCCTGCAGAAGTTTTATAGCGGAATAAACTTAAACCATGACCAGATGACACCTGGCTTGCCAAGTAGTTTCATGTTATACAGGTTTAGTTTGAGTGGCATGCATGACAAGCCACATAATCAGTCACGTCATGGAGTAAAATGATTCTGGAAAAGTTTTGCATTTTCCTTCAGAGAAATATATATATATGTATATATATATATATATATATATATATATTTTGCATTTTCCTAATAGTGAATGGAAAGGTGTTAAATGCCCTGAATGTGACCTCATATCCACTTGGCATCATCTTTGTTTTCAGATAGACCCATATTGAGTTTGAGTGATATGCATGACAAGCCACATAAACAGTCACAGCATGGAGTAAAATGATTCTGCAGAAGTTTTGCATTTTCCTTTAGACTAAAAACATAAGAAAAATTTCTCATTTTCCTTATGTGTGAAAGGAAAGGTGCTATATGCACTGCATGTGACCCCATATCCACTTGGCACCATTTCTTTTCAAATTGGCCCGTCATTGACCACATGAAGGACACTGAAAGCAGATGAGGGCCTGGAGTAAGTTATCAATTGCCTGGCACATAATCCATGGACAAGTGAAACTTTGGGGTCTCCGTATAAAACACCTGTTACATGCCCCAAAAGTATCTATATCGACGTGTTTAATCATCAATAGAATAAAAGTTTTAAAGAGAAATCTATCATAAAAGTTAATTAAAAATATTAAGAAGAAAAGGACCTCCGGGCTGTCCGCAACTGCCTTCGAGACTCCGCAGTACTACCCAGAGCATAACAACCAAGTAAAAATTCCCACACTTCTGGCCTTATAGATTGATCAACGCCCTATGATGCAGCAAAAAGTTCCGTTACAATTATAAGTTAGAAAGTCTTTGATTACACCATCTTCAAGATATAGATTTTAACACTTCAAATCACAAATTATCAATTTCAACATGTTTAAAATGACATGTCTAAAACAAAGCTCTATTTCATAAACAAAACAAAAGCAGTCAACCAGACTAAGATTACCATATATGCCAATAAAATACCACCTGAACACTTAAATGTTTACGCTAGAGTGAAATGAGAGAATATACACCGAAAATGCCATGCCTAGCCACAGTTGATAGTACAAGTGGTAGAAAATAAACAAATATGTGCAACTTCTCTTCAAAAGCTTTGACCACATATCTGAAGACTTAAATGAAATTAATTGAATAGCTGTCACAGATAGAGGTCATCTGTAACTCTAATACTGCTGCTACCACAAATCACGATCTTACTATGTGTACAACAAATTTATCAAAAAAACATAACATAAGTAGACAGTTAATTATAAAATTTTAAAAAAATCAACTGAAACAAAATAAAAAAGAACTCTCTACAAATTAGGCCCAAATTATATTCAACTGTAAACCAACATACCCCCAATACTATTAATTTAAGTGCCTTCGGAAAACAAAAATTCTTCCCATCGCTATCAAATGTTGCCTGCCACTTCTCCGGTTTAAGCATTTTGTTCACCTGAATCATTCAAAAATAAAACGACAATGCTCTATAAATGAATACAATCATGAATAAGAAGAAAACTTATGTGATAATTTAATTACATGGAAAGAATAGCATGTATGAAAAAAGTTAAAACACCTTTCTTCAAAGACCAAATCAGACAAGCATCATGCTCCCTCGGTCTTTAAATTGTAATGGAGATCTATTACTCATTACCATAATTATATACAATCAGAAATGAGAATAAAATGTAGGTGGTAATTTAATTACACACAAAGGAGAACAAACGAGAACAAAAATTAAACACTTTCTACTGAAAACAAATTCAGAAATGTATCATGTTCCCTCGGTTTTAAATTGTAATGAAGAGCTTCTATTTCACACCAAAAAATTAGAAAGACTAGAAGTTTACAGAAAGTCACAAATTGTGATGAAGTGATGAAGTACTAGGAGCTAACACATATTTCAAGAACTGGTCTCTCAGTTTCTAGAATAAATACCAACGTAAAAACCGCTTGGCCCTATATGCCCCAGCAAAACTAGAAACAAGGCTTATAACATTTTCCCCCAACTCATTCCTTCTGTCCAAAAAGATTTGTAGAGGTTTAAAATAAAATACATAAGAAAGTCTCAGAAGTTTTTTTCATCTTTTTTTCTTAACAAAACAGGAAGCAGCAGGCGACCTGAGGATTGAACCACGAAGCTCACACTTCACACTTATTCTTAAAAGGGGAGGAGATTCCACTAGAACGAAGGCCCAAAAGTTTGAGTAAGCATGATATCTGTTGTTACACGAGGACATTTGGATGTTTTGAAATGGGGTAAATGGCTTTAGTAGAATGTCTATATAGAGATAGATTGTCACTTAAGCAGGGTTCTAAGATATGTTACCCCACTTTGTTCCATATATTTGAATAACAGTGATATCTTAGATATTATAAAGGTAAATAAAAGGTGGTTGTACTATCAATTTTGAAAATATGAAATGCTTTAACAACAAAAAAAAAGTATAGAAAAAGTGGTTCCAGAAGAGAAGTCAGAATTTGATGCAGCCACCAAAAAGCCCTCGGAAAATCAATATCAAAGAATTGGTTGAACATATTGTCCTGTGCAATAAAGGTCTAACTCTTTGAGAAATGCAAAGCTTTTCTCTCTTAGAAGAGTTATTAATATCGTCAGAGTCCATTGAGTTTCC
The DNA here is from genome assembly GCA_020521455.1 of Prunus kanzakura. Taxonomy (NCBI): domain Eukaryota; kingdom Viridiplantae; phylum Streptophyta; class Magnoliopsida; order Rosales; family Rosaceae; genus Prunus; species Prunus kanzakura. Next base: position 742,434 of record BPUM01000874.1, on the reverse strand, counting down.
CAACTGCATTCTTTATAAGAAGTCAAGAAGAATTACAACCCTCTATAAATAAAAAATACCACCCAGATTATGGTGGCCGATTAATGATCCACTCCTCACAAATTGTTCCAGCCTAGTCATGACTCTACGTTCATATATAGCAACCCTCATCCTTGTCCAAGAGGACTACACTATTAGAAAGATTATGACGCAGTGTAATATCACTTTTAATGCCTCATCCTTGTCCCAGAGACGCAAACTATTTGGAAGATAAAAGATGTAGTTTGTGACGATTGGAGCATTAACCGACCAACAAGGTACAAGGGCTTCCTCACTATGGTGCATGATATGGTCAAATAAAACATGATGGAATGTAAAATCTCACATCAGCCGCAAGCCAAATCCTAATTTGTTATATGAGCTTGATTTGACCTGAAAAGGGGGCATGGCATCACAATGGTGTAATAAACAACTTTTCCAGGAAACTCCTAGAGTCCCTGCCTGATTTATTTTTCCCCAACACACACACACACACACGCACACAGAGGGAAATGTTCTCTTGCAAGATTGTAAATCTGTAACACACATTCGGATAAGCAAATCCACACACACACACACATATACAGGGAAATGTTCTCTTGCAAGATTGTAAATCTGTAACACACATTCGGATAAGAAAATCCACCTGATCAATGGTTCCAATCAATAGTCTAACAGTATGGAATGTCAAACTATCTGAAAATGGAGCATTACAACATATACATGTGTGTGTGTGAAATTCAATGTTCTCATACTTAATCAGATATTGAAAATGAACAAACCCAAATCCAAATACATACATAAAATGCACAAAGACAAATATAACTAATGTGAGAGTCTTACAGCTATAACCACCTTTATAGGCGACTGCGAGAGGCATGGGTCGCTAATGTCACGGACAATTGAACCAACTCTTTGCAAATTAACAGCGGCACCAGATTTCCCACAACCCCATTGCTTGTCCTCTCCGCCTCCACAAGACATACCAATGTCACAGTCCACCAAAACCAAAACCCACCAATACCAATACCACTACCTCTCCTCTTCTCCTTCTCCTTCTCCTTCTCCTTCTCCTTCACCTCAACCTCCACAACTACCATTACACAGTGGGAAAAAAGGAGAAAACTCAAATACCCAAATCCAGATATCCAAATAACTGCAAAGGAAAATTCAACAAGCAAGAAAATTAAAAATTTATGGTGCAAATGAATCAACGAAAATGGAGAAATTTGTGGAAATGAAAATTGAAATGTGCAATCGGATCCGGGAATTGATTAGTGATCAAACGGTGATCAGATCATTGATACAAATGTTTGTGTGTGACTTTGTGTTTGTATATATCAAGAGAAAGAGAGAGAGAGAGATAGAGAAAGAGAGGAGCTTTACCTGAGGAAGAGAGGCTACGAAGAATAGCATGAGATCTTTGGAAGAGAGAGAGCGTTGAGGAGGAGCTCCTCCGTCGCCATTTAACACACAAATTAAACCGTTTTTGTTGCATTTCCCCTGTGTTTTACCTCTTTTTTTTTCCTTTTTCTTTTTTCTTTTTTCTTTTATTATTATTATTATTTTTTTTCATGCTTCAATTCGACTTTTGTTTTCTTTACTGTGACGCGCAAGTGACTTGAATAGTTGAATTTCGCTATTATTTTCTACTTTCACAATTGACGGCTTGACAAGAGAGCAAGCATGAATTGAATTTAGTCCAAAACTAAAAATCTCGATTTTTTTTAGAAAAAGCAATAGTAATTATTGATGAAATATATCATAGTACAAAGATACATAGAAGTTAAGGGCCTGTTCGGTAACGTTTTAAGAGGTTGTTTTCATTTTCAGAGAACAAAAACGAGGCAAAAACACGTTCGGTGGCCCAAAAACAGAAAACACTGAGAATGTTTTCATAAAATGAAAACAAATTCATGTATACTTGTAGAAAACAGAAAAAAGTTGTTTTCATTCTCGTGGAAAACGTTTTCATAAAAATAACTCGCATATTATTATTTCAAATTGTACTACAACACGTTTTCATTGTTTTTGTTTTCTGAAGATGTTTTCTAATTAATCTACCAAACGCATTTTCATTTCCTGAAAATGCAAATTCGTTTTCTTGTTTTCATTCTTTGAAAATATTCTCAGAAAACACTCTCCGAAAACGTTACCAGACGGACCCTAAGGGTCCCTTTGATAACCGTTTCAGTTTTCAGTTTTTAGTTTTCAATTTCTAGTTTTCAATTTTTATTTTTTTAAAATTAAAAATTAAAAACTTGTTTGGTAACTATTTTCAGTTTTCAGTTTTATGTGGAGCTTGAAAATGAATTTTTTTTGGGTCAAATTATGAATTTCATATCGTAGAAAGTGCATGTTAAAAAGAGTTTTTAGTATTTTTCAGTGAATTTTTTGGATTTAGGATGATCTTTTTGTGAATTTTGAATTTTGAGGTTCTGAGGCTTGGATTGGATCTGTTGTCGAACACAAGAATCGAGCGGCCGAGTCCAAGTCGGAAGGTCCCAAATACTGAGTTTTGGTAACTAGAGTGCATTTTCATGTGTGATGATGTAAAAATAGTGAACAAAAAAGGAGAGGAAAAAAACTGAAAACTAAAACTAAAAACTGAAAACACTTTCAAGTTATTTTAAAAAATAAGGGTGATTTTGAAAACTAGATTTCACTTTTTTGAAAACTGAAAATGAAATCTGTCACCAAACATGTTTTCAGTTTTCAGTTTTCAAAAAAAGTTAAAATGAAAATTGAAAACTAAAAATGAAATGGTTATCAAACAATCCCTAAGTTATTAATTGTAAAATTGATTACACATTGGACTTCTTCTATATCTTTAGAAGAATCGAGCAACATAATTGTGGGACTATAATTTATTAGTGTTTGACAAACTATAAATTTTTTTTATTTGCTGGGCATACAAAATAAATAATAATTTCTAGATTCATGCAATATTTAATATGACCAAAATATGGCTAATATTTATTTTATTTGGAAGGAAATAAATATTAGGTAGTAACTTTCCTTACACCAACGATAACGATTTGAAAAGATTTTTCAAGGATCTATATGGAGCTAAAATAGGAGTGAATCAATACGAATTCTTGGGCGCCAAGTATTCTTGCTATTAAAGTTAGGTCAACATGCTAGTTTATAAAGAAGATCAAGAGAAGAAGAAAGGCTCTCTCTCTCTCTCTCTCAACACATCTAAACACTATCTACACATATGTCAAACCTATATGTTCAAAGATCCCTATAGATTTCTAAGATCTCCAATTGACAACTCATGGGAAACTTTCCACATAATTTTCACACCCTAAAGGTTTGGGGTGATTTTCAATATGGGTCATAGAGTTTCAATTTCGTCAATTTACACGACCAACATCATTAAAAGTGACCAATTTCAACCCTTCGTTAAGTTGACAGTATGGTCAGACATTAACTGATTACGTGAATACTGTGGGATCCACCTTATGAATTGACTGACCGCTTACACTAAGTATACCTCCTTTAAAAAAAATCTTAAAATCCATTATATTAAATGATAAAATAAGATAAAAATTAAACAACCTATTAAAAAATATTTGAAAAACAAATTCATACCCAATCGCACCATCCCAGCCCTTGTCCCATTCCCAAGACGCCAAGACGCAGCCCCACCCCGACATTCCCCACTTCCTCTCTTAGAGCATTTCCAGCAGTTGCCCTTAGCCATGGCAGGGGGGGCTAGGGCAAAAAGCAATGTTGGTTTCCAGCAATTGCCCTAGTCTAAGGCAAACACTATTCATTTGTTCTTTTTTTCACAAATTTGTTTACTTAAATAATTAATTTGGACAATATTTTCGGATAAGATTTTTGGGTTCCTACGTCAATACTATTCATATCTCATAATCGGATAAAATTTTCGGTTTCAAATTTCAAATTTCATATACATTTCAAAATTCAAAATTCAATGAAATTTCATCTGAATTTCAAATTTCAGAAACATTAACAAAATATTGGGTATTAATGAAATATTAACAAAATATTGACAATGCAAGAAACATTTATAAAAAAAATATGAGCACATTAAAATTAATAAAACAAAAATTACAAATAATTTACCTCATCGGTAAGATTTTCCCCGCTTCTACGGTTGTCCATTGCTTTTGCCAAAGCATTTCTCCATTTCCCCAACTCTTTATTGAGAATTTTCCACCTACTAGACAATGCCATTTCCGTACGGGTCGAACCCGATCTTTCACAAAATTCGGAATGAATTTTTTTCCACATTTGAAAGAATTTTATCTCATTGCCCATGACGGGACAATGAGAAATTTGGACCCAACACTTACACAACAAAACATCTTCCATGGTGCTCCATGCCCCAACACCGTCGATAGAAGAAGCCATAAAGATGATAAAGAAAAATAAAACTTGAAAGTGAATAAAATGTTGAGTAAAAAGTGAATAATAGTAGAAGTAGAAGAAAATGTATGAGGATTTGGTGTTGAAAGTGAAGAGTAGTGGTAGGTATTTATAGAAAAAAAATTCCAGTATTTTTGTGTATTTTTTTAAAAAAATTTCAGATTTTTTTTTTTTTCAGATTTTTATAGCAAAAATATTGGATGCCGTTGGATTGGAGAGAGAAAGGAGATCGAAGCGCCCAAACGACGCCACTTGTCCCAGAGCCGTTGGGCGCACACAGGGCTGACGTCATTAATGACGTTAGCAAGCGAATGCACACGCCAACTGTAAAAAAATTTAAGCTCCGCGTGCTGACGTCAGCTCCCCCAAAGGGAGCCCAACTATTTTTGGATCTCATTATGTCTCACCCTTGATGAATGATCATTACTCCCATATTGGAGAAGCTCCAGCTCATTCATGAGACAATCAATATGCACTTTTTCATTCTTCACCATTGATTTATTCCATTTTGTAACTCATTGTGGCACCAATTTAACTTAACAATCAACTTTTTTTGGTATGGCCAGTAACATGCTTTTCCCAACACCACTTGATCACGTCTTCACAATCTGGCATCTCAAAACATTTGGTTTCAAATATGAACACCTTACCACCTTTTTGAAGATTAGGGTTGCAGTCAAGAACCAAGGGGCAGTGGTCGGATTCAATTCTAGTTCCAACGGTAGTACATGAGTTTGGCTACTTTTCGAACTAGTAAGGGTTGGCCAAAGCTCTATCTAGACGCTCCGTGACAGTGTTAGAATCACTAAAAGTCATCTCCCACTTGAAAATGTGTCCTTTGAACCCTAGGTCAATGAGGTTATTGCTTGTCATGAACTACAACATGTAGTGTTTTCTTCTAGGATTCCAGTCAACCTACCCTCTTTTTCGTGTTGCCAAATTACCTCATTGAGATCACCAATCACCATCCGGGGAGAGCCATCTTTTCTGTCAAAATCTGTCAGGGAATTCCAAAATTCCTCTTTCTCTAGACCATAGGGAGTCCCCTATAGTCTTTTCTTTAGGCAGTCTAACACATTTTTATTGGATGCCTTTGCTTGGCCATTGCCTTGTGGATATCTTGGTGAGGATAGGTGTTGCTTGATACCATACTTCACGGAAAATCTGGTGATCTGCTTGCCAATAAACTGTAACTCATTGTCAATGACCAATGACTGTAGGTAGCCAAACTGGCAAATGATGTTCTTCCAAAAGAATCGCTCCACATCGGCTTCCTTAGTAAAAGATAGAGCTTCGGCCTCGATCCATTTAGTAAAGTAGTCGGTGGCGAGGATCATCATGTTCCTCTTAGCAGGAGACGGTGGCATGAGACCCACAAAGTTGATGGCCCATTGCATGAATGGTCATGGGCTGTTTTGCGGATGATACACTTAGACTGGTAGGCTAGGAATCGGCTTTATCATTGGCATCGATCACATCTTTTGACATACTCCATAGAGTCATGGCACATGGTGGGCCATAAATAGCCTATGCTCGGAGCTTTCTGGGCGAGTGACCTGCCCCCAGAGTGGTTGCCGCACTTGCCGTCGTGAATCTTGCTAAGCACCTCAAGTGTTTGAAGGTACTTCATGCAAGTGAGATGAGGACCATAATATGATTTGCGAACGAGCTTGTTGCCTTTCATGTAGTGTCTTGGAACTTTTTGTTAGATCTTCCTAGCTTCGAACCTTTTTGGCAAATTTTCATTCACCAAGTAGTCGATGATGGGGTCTTGCCAGCTGGGATCCTCATCGATCTGCATTAAGTCTGTCAGTTCTGTTTCTTCGATGCTTGACTAATCAAGGTATTCGATAGGGATAGAGCGCATGAACTGGGCGTCCAGTGCTGACCCTAAGCTTGTCAACGTATATGCATAAGTGTTTTCTGTTCGAGGAACTTGTTGGATGGTGAAGGTCGGAAATGCCTTCAAAAGTTCTTGGACTTTGTCGAGGTACTGGATCATTCTCGAGTATTTTGCCATGTACTCACCCATGGCTTGATTAGTGATAAACTAGGAGTCTGAATAGATGGCTAAGCTCTTGATTGGCAGTTCCTTTGCTAAGCACAATCCAACGAGCAATGCCTCGTATTCAGCTTCGTAAGCCAAGTAAGATGGCTTGCTCCAACATAGTTCCATTGGTGGTAATTATGATGATGCCTGCTCCAGCTCCCTTATGATTTGACGCTGCATTTACGCGCAACAACATGTCTCTAGGTTGGTCAAGTTCGGCGAGGGAGGCCTTGTCTATTTTTGGACTTCCCTTGTTTTTGTTGACCAGTCTCTCTTCTTCGACTGAGGATTGAGTGAATTTTGCCACTCAATGCGCTAAAGCTTGGGCTTTTAAAGCAGTTTTCAGCCAGTAGAGGAGGTCATACTAACTCAATTCTATAGTCTATTTCATTAGTTGCTGAGAAGTGTCAGGGTTATGTAGAATTGATCTCAAAGGAAAATCGGTCATGATAATGATTCGATGAGCTTGGTCATAGGGTCTTAACTTGCTCAGATGAGGGTTGAGCTGACTGCCGAGCTGGACATTGCTAGGTAGATGAACAAGTCTTGATTGGGTTGAGGCTTTGAAAGCAGGATAGGTGAAATGAGATATGCTTTTAAGTTTTGAAAGCTGCTTCGCATTCTTCGTCCCACTTGTCTCTTTGTCCTTTCTTCAAGGCTTTGAAAAATAGTCTGCACTTGTCGGTGGACTTCGAAAGAAATTAGTTGAGAGCCGTTGCTCTGCCCATAAGGCGTTGAATTTCTTTTGTGGTTGAAAGGGAATTCATGTTGAGAATTGCTTTGATTTGGTTGGGGTGAGCCTCGATACCCCTTTGGGTGACTAAGTATCCCAAGAATCTGCCAGAGGATACTCCAAAAGTACACTTGGTTGGATTCAACTTCATTCAATATTTTCGAAGCAGATTGAAGGCTTCGGCAAGATGTGATCTGCTTGTTGAGGAGCCTTGACCAGCATATCATCAACATAGACCTCCATGGTTTTGTCAATCTGCTCCTTCAAAATTTTGTTCACAAGCCTCTAGTAGGTTGTTCCGGCGTTCTTCAGCTCAAAAGGCATAACTTTGTAGCAATATGTGTCTTTTTCGATTATGAAAGAGGTCTTTGCTTTGTCTTCCTCGTATATCATAATTTGATTGTAGCCTGAGTAAGCGTCTATGAAGCTAAGCAACTGGTTTCCAGAGGTTGAATCCACAAGTTGATCAATCCTTAGTAATGGGAAGTTACCTTTTAGGCATGCTTTGTTGAGATCTGTGTAGTCTATACATACTCTCCATTTCCCTTGGTTTTTCTTTGCCACCAGAACAACATTAGCTAGCCATTCGGAGTAAGAGACTTCTTCGATGAAGCCGGCCACTAGGAGTTTGTCTATCTTAGCTTCAATGATGGTAATTCGTTCAGGATCAAAGTTGTGTCTCTTTTGTGTGACTGGTTTGTTGGCTGGGTTGACATAGAGCCTATGGCAGATGACTTGTGGGTCGATGCAAGGCATGTTAAATGGTGACCATGCGAACATGTCCTTGTTGTTCTGGAAGAAGGTGGTTAGCTCCACTTTTTCTTCCCTGCTAAGGCATGAGTAGATCCGGGCTTTTCTTTCTGGCTTGTTAGGATCAAGATCTATAAGTTCGATATCCTCTTCGAGAGAGATTTCCAGGCGAACTCCTTCTTCTTGATCCTGGTTATTTAATTGCTATTGAGAAGTAGTCGCTTCTTTTCCCTTATGGTTGGCTAGACTTACGGGAATCAAATCCACTGTCTCCTCAGCCTATTTTTTTTCCTTATGGTTTGCTCGACTTAAGGGAATGAACTGGCTTTCTTGCTTTCCTTTAGCCCTTAGGCTGAACATCTTCTCGACATTGCTTGATCGCTGTTGATCTGCCTAATGTCGCCCCCATGTATAGGTAGTGTATCTTCTGATATGCAGCGAATGTTATGGCATCGATCTTGCCAATCCATGATCTGCCCAAAATGCCATTGTAAGGGGAGGTTTCGTCGATGATCATAAAGGTCTGTGAGCTAATCACCGGAGGAGAATAAACATCTAGATATATTGTTCCCACAATAATTCAAGTTGCACCATTGAAGCCGGTCAGTAATCTAGTTGATTTTCTAATCTTGTTTTCCATGCCCATCTATTAGACAACTGGAAGTTGCAGTATATTGGTAGCATTACCCTCGTCTACATGGATTCGGTCGACTACATCTTGTGCAACTTGGATGCTTATGACCAAGGCATCATTGTGTGGCAGATCAAGTCCGAACAGGTCCTTCTTTGCCACTAACTCTGTGCAATGGCCTTCTCTTACCAACTCTTCAAGGTGCATCTTCCAGGCTCGGCAATTGACTGTCTCATGCCCATGCATCCCATGGAATAAGCAATACTTGTTGGTGTCTCTCTTATCAAGATCCCTCTTCAGAAGTGGTGGCCTTCTCTGCCAGGGTTTGTCTTTCCCTTGGGCCAGGATCTGATGTATCGGGATAGTGAACTTGGTATATTTCTCCTCTATTAGAGCACTTCTTAGGATTGCGGCTTGCGTTTGCCGTTGTTTCGGCTGTCGAGCCTATCATTTCTCTATTCTGCCTGCTTGCTAGGCTGATTGGCTTGTTTGGCAGACTTTTTCGTGGCGATTTGATTGTCATCTCAGAGCGCGTAGCATTCCACGGTCACGAAGACCTCTACTAGAGTCTGGCTGAGAGTGATAATCAGCTCACGATATAAGTCGTGCACAGTTGGCAAACCTTTCTTAAAGGCCAAGGACGCAATTCGGTCTTCGCATCCTACGATGTTTGCCTTCTCTGCCTTTAACCTCTTGATGTAGTCTCAGATAGACTCATTGGGCTTCTTGTGCAAGTTGAACAGGTGGTCAGGGTTCTTCTTAATTATTCTCTAAAGCTACTGATCGACTTGGGTGCCAAGGTATGAAACCAATCTTAGGCTGCCCCTCTCAAACCAATCTTAGGAATTTGTTCTTCTTATTCGGGCAGGCAAGTGTCCTCCTTCATGATCCCTACGCGGTGGGCTCCAATGTTGATCTCCTTGCAGGCCTAACCTCGAGGATGCTTCCCTGCAATGCAAACCCAGGCAAGCATGAATATTGGATTGTGCCCCCAGCCTTGAATGCACATTAGTCTGTAGGCCTAGTATAAATGGGTTGAGGGAATTTATGAAATTTATTCCCTCAATTGGTAACTCCTGTATTAAATATATTATTAAATCAGAATATTTATTTAAATAATATATTTTAGGGTTTGTCTTCTTTTCCACGTGGCACCTCCTGATTGGGTATCAGATTTATTTGCTCCCATAGTGATGATCAAATAATTTAAACGTTCCAAAGATAAGGACAACGCTCATCGTAAGCATTACTAAAAGCAAAAAGTGAGCAAAATCAAGATAACCTCATTACTCATTGATCAACCAAAAGGTGAAATTGTTATTTTGAGTTCAAATGAACTACCAATTCCAACAATTGTTGAAAAATAAGCACATATTGTCAATAATGAAAATTTGGTGGGCCAAGAACAAAAAGTAGAGGAGATCCCAAAAGAGGAAGAACTACAAATTAATTGTTGGAGTGAGTTTTCAAAATTGAAGGGCAAATTGATATGACTGCAGGCAATAAGAATGACTTCAAATATGATGGGAACCCCAAATTATGGTAAGCTTCAATAATTAGGTATTTATACTTTTTTTAGACAATGAGTCATTGTGTAGTGATTGATAAATTTGACTTGTTTTTTCAACCTTTATGGTCAGTGGTGGTCCTAAATTTTCTTATTGTTGTTTAATCTTGTAGCTTTTGTTTTGTGTCGCTCTTTTTTTAATCTTGTAGCCTAAACCCTAAACCTTTTATGGTAAGTTGTGGTCCTAAATTTTCTTATTGTTGTTTAATCTTGTAGCTTTTGTTTTGTGTCGTTTTTCAAACATGGCACGATAGTACCAATATTTTGAAGCTTATATAATAGAAAGGCTAATTAAATTCAGTTCAAATTTCAGGGAGTAACAAATTAAGACGACATGGATTTCTAGTTTCTATCCCAAATAATATCATGATTGGTCTCTTATTTGCAATTATATGTCAATTTTCTTAGAATATGTAATAAACTATCCCTAAAAAGTAGTAAGACCCATCAACACGCAACTAAGATGGTGTTTGGGCCTAAATTTGGCGCACCAAGCCCAAAATCAAAAGCCCACATCAGTATGGTTATGCAGAGCTTCTGCCAAGTGCCTATATTCCAGCAGAACTGCGGAGGAACGATTCAGAAACACAAATCTGTTCAGCCAATACATTAGAAACAGCATGTGTTGCTGATCTTTGTCTTTTTCTGTACTAAACTTTCTCAAGTAATTGGAGAAAGAGCAGTTCTGGTTGATGATAGCAAGAGAGATGGTGAAAGGCTTGGCCAGCTTCTCTTGATTCTTCCTTCGATGGTAATCACCGACGGCATCAACAGGTCTTCCATGGGGCCTGAACCCAAAAATCTGAGCCATATCCAACAGGGTTGGCGCCATTGGGCCTACACGGAAGTCAAAAGTATTGCTGGCAGAATTCCAGAAACACAGAGCAGCAGCGAGCAGATTCTCATCCCGGTTGATGGACTGTTTGGACAGCAAGATTGCGTCATAAATCCCTGCCCTCCTCCAATAAGCTCCATACTTAGGGAGAAGCCTGTTAATCCAGTCTGCCCACTTCACAGAACTATTCCTCACCTCACTGGATGGGAATGAGCGGCTTAGGTTCTTGCTGACCCAAGAATAAGAAGCTAGGGCAGAATTGCTTTCAAAACACAAGGGAGCTACGACATCCCTTTTCATCAGCTCTGCCAACTCAGGCGGAACAATACCAAACCAGCGAGGTCCTAGGACCAGAGTATCCCCAAAAAGATGAAGAACGTTCTCATCCAGGTTTTTGCCAATCAAAGGATGGGTCCTGCTTCGAACCTACATGGCATGAGCATCAATTCCAGCACCAGTAATGTAATCTGGAGGAACTGAGGAGGAAGCGCTTTGGGCACGAGTTTTTGGAGAAGACATTTTCTGGGTTTGCAAACTAGAAACAAAGAGAGGATTAAGGATTGATCAAAGAAAAGGGGAAGGATTCTGGCAAAAAACCGAGAAAAATTGAAGTCTGAGGAAGCTGGGGTTTGAGATGAACAGGGACTGAAGTTTTGAAATCCTTTTAAAAGGGCTCGTAATCATGGGAAAGAGAAGACAAGACGCCACATGACGAGACAAGCTAGTAACTAGCTAGTAACTGACCAATTTCCCATGAAGTCTAGTTCGTGGTAGGTGGACGTGGCAGACGTGGGATGTTTTAATCTGGCGCGCACAAATTAATAGCCGAAAAAACATTAAACCTGGAAACCGTTTAAAACGGTTAAGACTTAATGGGGGCATTGTTTGGGCCTAAATTTGGCACACCAAGCTCAAAATCAAAAGCCCACGTCCATTTTGACACACCACCAACAAGATCAGGCCAAGGTTGTAAGCCCAATAGAGGAAGCCCAAGAAGAAGCTTGGGCCTCGAAGGAGGCCAAATTGGACTTGAACCACAATGGGCTTGGCAGATTTTAATTTTAAAAAGGGAAAGAAGAGAAGCCCACAAGAGAAACAGACTCACGTGACCTATGTTTTGGAAAAGTCAACAAATTCGGCTGAAGTTAAAGATTAAACAGGGGCAGTTAAACATCTCTGAAAAAACTTTGCTAACCCTGCTGCCAAAGAGATCAAAACCCGTTTTTATTTTATCCATAGATATTCTTTCTGCTCCAAAGAAGGCACCATTTTCAAGGGATAAGCAGACTCTGTTTCTATAAAAAGGAGATAAGCGGGAAACAGGGAGTTGTTCAAAAACTGAGAACTTACCATCACAAGCTTCAGACTCTTGCAAAAGCAGTTGAAATGGAAGAAAAATATGGCACCCCATCAAAATACAGGGAAATGATCACTTCAGGAACTGATTGTTGAGTGCTTGCGTGCCAGAAAAGGGATAGAACTCCCTTTTCTTTTTCTTTTAAAAACTAAAGATCTTTTTGCCGACCAATATTAAAAGAATCAAAACTCCCGCTCTCAAAAACATTTCTTATATATACAAGAGAGAGTGAACAGAGCAAAAGACATTCAACGAATACAACCAAAAACTCAGTCAAAAGACAAACACTCAAACTGATCACTTGATCCCAGAAAATGTTCAAACAGATTCAAACAGACCCAGAGTCTGAAACATTTCAATTTCAAAAAGCTTTGCAACAAGCTTGCAGAATCATCCTGCTTTTTCCCAGCAAAGACAGTTAGAAAAATTGCTTCTGATTCAAATCCCAGTTAACAAACCAACAAAAACGAGATTTCTCTCGTTACAAATTTGGTTCAGCAAAAGCCAAGGCAAGCAGAGTTTGAGTGTTCACAAATACGAAAACCTCAACAAATTTATGGAGAGCACTGACTAAGCAGATAGGTACCACAGTACAGTCCCAGCTTAAGTCCAGCCACTTCTGCCCTTTTCAGACTAGACAAGTCCCATTTCTGCCCATTCAAAAGCCTTCCAGGACTCGACATAGATTAAAGCTCTGCCAAACTCAAGCTTTGGTATCGATTTGCAGCTGAAGCCTAGCAGTTGAAGTTGTTGAAAGTACAGTCCAGCACAGGCATACCCAGTCCAGCCCAGAACAGAGGCGTCTACCCAGACAGAAATGGAAGCACATCCCTCTTTTTGTCTTTCCATAGTCAGTTTTCCCTTTTTGAGCTTTGTAAAGGGGAGTTCTGCCTGAGAGCGGGTCACTTTGTTATTCTTTATTCTGGCCAGAACTACCAGTTTTATACTGAGAAAAATTATGAAGTCCTTACCTGTCTAAAGCATAGAAAAGAACTTACTTGGGAGATATTCCTCACGCAAATTCACAATCGTTTGTTCAGAGTCAATAGCTTGGGGTGCAAGTTATTTTTACTCTCAAGTCTGTTAGAACTGAAAAGTTGCTAACGGTGGCACGCTCGACAAACAAAAAAAGTTAATTTATTGACCAACCATGGTCTTTGGATTAATGGGGAACTTTACCCTACCATCACAGGAAACAAATCAAAACGGGTGAACAGATGGCACATAGGCTAAATGTTTATAGCCTGCACTTTAAGACCCAACTTGACAACAAGGAGCCATCCACTGCAGTCTATGACAGGACCCGACCCAAATTTCACTTTGGAATCCGAGCCGGACCTTGTGCGTGTCCGACACCTGGCAAGTGCCGGACACAATTGACCTAATTTCCCTTTTAGTCAAATTTTCAACAAAAACTGGGGTTTGACTTCTGCCGAAAATTCAGCAGAGTCTCCCCTTAATTTAGACCAATCCCAAAATTACACCTGTCAGACAAGCATACAATATATACACCAATTTCCAACATGCAAAATAATTACATTCTAACGGTTCAACAAGTGTTCTAGGGCAATATCAGAGCATCTAACCAAAATAGATTTCAAGTATAATATAATTATACAAAACCCTACATTGGCACAAGATGTGGCGGAAGGTGGTCTTGGCCCGGTGGTGGCGCACTGACGCACGACTACTGTTTGGGGGCGCAAAACATTGAAAAGGTGAGTGGACCAAAAACAAAGCTTTAGAAAATAGCATATGAACATACTAACCCCTCTATAAAAACGGTTATGAAACCAAATCACTTTCTTATTTATACTCATACTGAAATCAATGCATTCATATATATATATATTTATAGAATCAATCACATACTTAGTCAAACATTTATTCCTTGAAAGCATTGAAATCAACTTTAAATCTACCACCTAGGTGTACCCATTTATAATTCCGTCAATTCCTTTAGTTTCCGTCAATTCCTTTAATTTCCGTAAATTCCATCCTCATGCCACCGGAGTGACATGTCCTCGCGCCACCGAAGTGACACGTCCTCGCGCCACCAGAGTGACACGTCCTTGCAGACCTCGGGAAACACAAAGTCACCCGAGCCGCAATCCTCACGGGATTACCTGACCTGCGTGCCTCACTCCCACGGTCCCGGGTACCTCTAGGACTCGCGGAGTGTAAGTCAAGCATGCTGACATATCTTAAGGCAACTGATAAACCGAAGGCAACCATTTAATCCGTAGGCAACACATATAAACCGAAGGCAACCTTTATTACTCTTGGGTACCTATGGTGGTTTCTAAGAAAATATAATTCCAGAAAAGTTAATGAGAAATGAAATGAATTCTTACTTATCCTTGAACTCTGCTGCCATTTTATCTGTAGTTATCTAAAATTCTAGTATGCCAAAATATCTAGGCACTCTCAACTCGGTAGCATATAAAATAAAACATATAAAAGCAATAAATCAAGCTATTAAAATTCTGCTCAATGAATATCTTATTCAAGATCAAATAATAAGATTAAACTGCATAAAATCTTTTATAAACCAAAAGGTCCACTCCTGAGCGAGATATCGCCGGCCAAAGTTCAATAGCAAAATCGGCCGGGATTTTCCTTTTTCCCGGTGATCTGCGGCGGCACACAGCGGGAGGATGGTTGAGCTGGGTTGCGGAGGTGGCGGCGAGTCTTTCCGGAGTGGTCCGGTGCCGGCTAGGTGGCTGGCGGTGGTCTGTGGTGGTAGGCTGGCATCGGGAAGGAAAACAGACGGGGGGGTTTCACAAAGAAGAAGAGGGAGTGAGGAGAGAGAGAGAGAGAGAGAGAGAGAGAGAGAGAGAGAGAAAATCTTATTTTTGAAAATTACAATTATGCCCTTTTGCGTATTTTGCTCGTATTTCCTTCGTTACAAGTCCGATTCGAGTCCACTATGTGTCTACAGACTCGTTTCATCGCGCTCTATGCAATGGTACAAGTAGACTTCCCAAATTCTTTCACGGTCAAAAAGTCAACTTTAAACCTAATAAATTATTCTAAGGGTATAATATTCTTTTCCTCTATTAAATTATTAATTAAATATTAATTAAGGTTTGGGTTATTACAAACTATGTTGCACAGATACGTAGCTACATGGGGTCCGATATGGATATGGATACGATATGCATACGATACAACTCCATACTTATCATATATGACAAACCACGGATTGTTGACTTTCCTAATATGTTGACCACTCGATACAGCTACGATACTTCCCAGATATGGTCAAGATATGAGCAAGAAGATGATGATGCGAAGTTGGACAATCTTGAAATTTTTTGGAGTTGCAAAGGCGGTGGCATGATGATTATGCGGAGAAGATGATGCTGAGATGACGCCCTACGCCTCCTTTTAGTGAAACGGTGCGTTCCACTAATTGGATGATACAAACAATCTCACTTGGCTCCATGTAATACCTCATAAATGACAAATCAAACAAATAAATGCCCTTTTATATATATACAACGAATACAACTCTTTTAACATTGGAGACCAAAACTAGGGTTTCGTGGGTTGTGGCTGTTGGGCACTAGGGCGTCTTGGGTGGCTTGTTGTCGTCTTCCTAGTGGAACATAGATCTCGTGCAGCCTTTCCTTGCCTTTCTCTGTGTTGTTTTAGCGGGTGGGCTCTTTTGGTGCGGCATAGGGCTGGTAGTTTTCTTTCATTTTGGATCTCTATTTTGGAGCATGGAGGTTGATGACATCGACCAATTGTGTGGCAAACAACTGTTTCTCCCTAATCGAGATCGGGTGGGGGTAGTGATCAACGATTCCTCAGGCGCTAATCGTCTTGCTGGCTTATCCTATAATCCAATGGCTAGGGCTTTGCCTAGCCAAGAGGCTAATTGGGATCTGTTTGTTAAGACATTTGTAGTGTTGTTGGGGAAGGGGGCCTCAGATGATGTCTGTGTTAAAGAAATTGCGTCTCATCGTTAATGGCTAATTTGGATCTGTTTGTTAAGACGTTTTTTGTGTTTTGTTTATGTGGTTGTTCATGTCGGTGTTCATTTGGTTCTGACCCATTGCATGCTGAACAAATCTCACGATGTACAAAGGATTATGTTTACATAGGATGCCTTCTTTGACTGAACCTTAGGGGCGTTGGTGTGGTCTTTCGATGGGTTTTCTTTTAGCTTTAGTTTTTTTTTTTTTTGGTTGTGTTCCCGTGGACTGTTCCTTTGGTTCTGGCCCATTGCCTGCTAAACAAATCTCGTGCTGTACAAAGTACTATGTTTACATAGGAGGCCTTCTTTGACAGAACCTGAGAGGCATTGGTGTACTCTTTCGATGGGTTTCTCTTAGCTTGTGTTTGTTGGTGGGGTAGATTTGTTCTAGAGGTGACTGTTTTGTGTTTCTGCTTTTGTCTAGATTCTTTTGTTAGTTTGTTGCATGTGTGATACTCTTTCCTCGCTCAGGGTTTTTCCCATGTGGTTTTCATGAGAAGGTTTTAATGAGGCCACTGTTAACATGCATGTTCTTATGTATTGTTCTTGAGATATTAATGGAATTTATCTTCCTTTAAAAATAAAAAATAAAAAAACTCTTTTGACCCTTTAGCCCATACCTAATACATATATATTTAACTAATAGAACTAATATGTTAATTTAATAATAGTTCATATAAATTAATAAAATATATTATTTTAACTGTTGAATTCTTGTCATACTCGTATTCTAGTTTTTAGAAATTTGACATGTCGACGTATTGTACTATATCGTATCAACTTACCTGTATTCATATCGATGCAGCATAGACTCCAAACCATGCTAAATTAATAAACTTGCTAATAAAAACATGTTCCCTTGATAATATCCTTCCACACTCCCTCTCCTCATGTGTGGAAGGATATTATCATATATGGGGGAGAAAAAGGTGGTGGTGATTCATAATTTTGTTGTTGCCATAAGCGGTTCAGAGGAGCTTGACCCTTATGTACTGCTTGACAAACATACAGATGGATGGACATATCATATATGGTTATTGATCCTAATAGTAGAACTACAACATTGCTTGACATTGCTCGTAAATATGCTCTTTTGATGCATTCAAGTTGGATTCCTAGAAGGACGATTATTCTCAATAATGAGTGGCTAGAAATGAAACAACAAAAACATTAAATTAACCACCAAAGTTTTGAAAGTTTAATAATAAAAAGCACTCGCATAAAAGCAAAACTTGGGAACAAGTCATACCCTTGCAACAACAATGAGCACACAAGGGAAATAAATGAGCACCCAAAGGTCATAAAACTGAGACCAAATAAATAGATGAACACAATATTGTCGATAAATAATGAAATGATTATAGCAAGTCCGATTTAGATGAACTTCTATAAAGATGATCTTTAAATAAAAACCTAAAATTATGAGTGATACAAAATATGAAATTAAAAGGTGTAATATGCCAAAACAAGTGATTAGCATCGTATTAACGTACTATTTGGTTATTCGCATTGTGAAAACACATAATGTTACTAAATAAATGAAATATTTTTTTTTATTTCACAAATGGTCCCTGAGGTTTGTGAAATTATCAGCTTTGGTCCTTGTGACATTATTGGTCCTTTATGTTACTCCTCACACATCAATTTGGTCTTTCCGTTAGGTTTTGTCAAAAATTCTTTTAAAATAATGATGTGGCACGTATGTGGTACCCACATATCTAATGAGATAATGACACATGGATCTAAATAAAAAATTTATTTAAAAAATAGTTTCATATTTAAAATCTAAACAAAATGTTTTTAAAAAATAGTTTTTTTAAAAAGTTGCAGGTCCCTCTGCAACTTCCCATCCAACTCATTCTGCTCCATCTCTCTCCACCTCTGCCCCATCTCTCTCCCTCGCTGCCCTCTCTCTCTCTCTCTCTCTCTCTCTCGCTCTCTCTCTCTATTTTTTTCCTTGCCCACAACCCGATCACCCCCATCTCCACTGCCCAACCCCACCCTCTCCCTTTAGTTCGAGTGAACTTACAAAACGATGAACTTGGGTTTTGGGTAAGAAATTATTTTGTATTTACTAATATGAGTTTATTAAATTTCTCAAAAAATTGGGTTTTGTTGTTAGGGGCAAAGACTCATTGGGTAACCAAAAGTTTGGGTTGTTAAAGCCTTCAAGCATGGTTTTGTTCACAAAAGATTGGAACGCAATGTGTTGGGTTGAGCACTGAAAGCCGAAGAATGTCAAAAATGGGATGGGAAGAGATAAAGAGGGAGAGGGAGGAAGAGGAGGGAGAGAGATGCAGAGAGTGGGTTGGGGAGGTGGGAGAGGGTAAGGCTAGGGAATAAGGGTGGGGAAGGGTTGGTTGCGGTTGGGGATGGGGATGGGGATGGGGATGAGGGTGGGGTGTGGGTGGAGGGATGGATGTAGGTATTATTATTATTATTTATTTGAGTTAATGACCAAAATGGTCCCCCAACTATTGCTCTAGTATCATTTTGGTCCACCAACTAAATTTTTCATTTCAATGGTCCTTCAACTCTTAATTTGGTATCAAAATCATCCTACAGTTAAAGTCTGTCAACTATTCCGTGAAATTGAAGGGCAAAAGCGTATTTTCAGGGCATTCCAACCTCTCCCTCTTTCTCTCTCTTTGATGATTCAACAGCCACCAACCCTAACCTATCGCAGCCCACCCCAACATCCTTTCTCTTTGTCTCCTCCCCCTCTCTGTCTCTTCCCCCTCAGCTTTCGACTGAAGTTCCTGTAGAATTGGCTCTGTTATTGAATCAGATCTTGTATGGTCTGCTAGATTTCAACACCCAGGTAATTGAGGCCGTTGATGCTATTGGAAAGGGAGCTGTTGAGCGAGCTAGGGTGAGTAATATATATGGTTTTCGATTGTCTCACCCAAATACAATGTTGGGCACATTTTATTTCCTTTTTAATCCGTGTAATTTATTGATTTTTATATTTGGGGTTTTTTTATATTGGTAGCTGCAGCTAGGGAATTCTTATTTTTGGTTGAAGGGTTGAAGCAATGGTGCCATGGTGGGTTGGCCGAGGAATCTACAGTTCCTAATCAGTCATATTGGTAAAAGAGTATCTGATGCAAACTTTTCTTCTTCTTCTCATTTTCAAAGGCTATGGAGACCATCTCCTCAAATCATTGCAACCCCTCTTTATCACTGCTTTCAGCGTTTGGTAATCACATTACTTTACAATTTTAAGACTTGGTTTTTTTCTTTCCTTCTTTCAATTTCAACTTCTATTTCAATTGTCACAACTTCTGTTTCAATTGTCACATGTTTTTTTGTCTTTGTTTTCGCTATCAAAGGGGATTTCCAGTTCAAGGAACTTGCTTGCAGATTCGTCTGTTGAATTAGATGGTGAAATGAATGAAGAACACAACCAGAAACTGCTCCCTAAATCCTCACAAGTTCAATCTGTTTAAAGGTTTCCAAGAGATTCTAAGCTTTTTTGTTTTTTGTTTTTGGGAATATTTTTGAACCATCTAGACATTAAACATGTCTTCTCTCATGTTGGACTGTTGAAATCTACAGCCCATCAGTCTAAGATTGTTTGGTTTTGTTTTTTAGGGTACTGCCCTAAAAAGACGATTTCACCCCTGAGGGCATGTTTACGTATCAGTAATGGGTATGAGAGGAAAGGGAATGATTTCCATTCCTGACTTCCCCTGCGTTTACTTGCAATCAGGAATGAAAAAATAAGTGGGCCCCACTTCAAAATCCGTAATCACATCCCATCAAAACTGGGTATCAGATCACCTAGGGGGGAGTAGTTGATACGATTCCCATTCATGTTTTCTCTTAATAACTTCCAAAAATACCTTTACTACTTTACCATAATTCCAAAACACCCCAAACCCTAAAAAAAATAAAAACTCACACCAAGAATTCCCAAGACGCTCCAACTTCTTTTTCACGTTATCTTTGTAGACACAACCTCCCATAAGCAACAGCAACGCCTTGTGCTATGTAAATCATTCTATCTATCTATCTTCTTCTTCTATCTTCTGTCTTCACATTCATCACAAAACATAGTACGGTCATAGATAAAGACTTTTGTGGAGATTATATATCTCTTTTTTTGGTAATATGAAGATTATGCAGGTCATTATTATTTGATTGTTTACTATTTATGTAGGTGAAAAATATATATTTATTGGAGTTTATTTTTTCGTTTGAAATTGGCTCTTGACAAAGGTGTTATTAACATTATCATTGAACTGGCCTCTTGTTGTTCATCTTGTTCAATATATTAATTCCTCATGTTTACACCGCCTTACTAGTTTGCTACCGGATTAGTTTTGTATCCTTAGCCAATTTGAGAATTATATATGTGCTGTGGTGAAAATGTGCAGGGCATTTTAGTAATCAAATTAATTTGGATTCTGATTCATGAAAATTAGTAAACAATAACAATGGGAATCAACCCCATTCCTTTGCTAATTCCATATGTTTAGTAAACAACTTAATGGAAATGATTCTTCCCATACTGATTCAGTAGTTCCCCGATTCCTAAATTCTCTGATTCCTTACTTTCTCCATTATTGATACGTAAACATGCCCTGAATTTAACGGCAAAATTGACAGACTTTGATAGTAGGACTAATTTGATACCAAATGAAGAGTTGAAGTACCATTCAAATGAAAAATTTAGTTAGTGGACCAAAATGATACTGGAGCAATAGTTGGGGGACCATTTTGGTCATTAACCCTATTTATTTTATATTGGAAGATTCACTATTATACCAAATATAGGGGCCCAAATTATTAAAATACCCTATATGAAATGAACTTTAGAAACATACCCAAAGCTCATTTACAATATAACAAAGAGACTTTTAACTTCTTAGAGCATCTCCAACTGATGTGTCAAAAGTGTCACATGGACATTTAAGTTTAACGGCTAGAAATAACATTTCACATCACTCCAATCGATGTGTCAAAGCTGATGTGGAATGAAGATTGGAGGTTGAGATGTTATTTTTGACATCCCAAAAGCAAGATGTCAAATGAATATTTTATTATTTATTCTTTTCTTTTTAATTAAAAATAAATCAACACTAAAATGTAATAAAATAATAATTTAATTTGACATATCGGGTGGAGTGTAAAGCTGTGTAAGATGTCAAATTTAAATTTGATGTTTGGTATTTGACATCTCCCTTGGAGATGCTCTTATAAAGTACAAAACT
Organism: Prunus kanzakura; assembly: GCA_020521455.1. NCBI lineage: Eukaryota > Viridiplantae > Streptophyta > Magnoliopsida > Rosales > Rosaceae > Prunus > Prunus kanzakura. The sequence continues at coordinate 720,894 of BPUM01000874.1, read as the reverse complement.
GCCATCAATTTCTTAAAACAAGTCCAATCCTAAAACCTCATTAAAAAAAACCCAAAATACTCAATAGGATATCAAAGTAATTTAATAATCAAACTTAAATTTAATAAGACCAACTGTTATTTTTTGGGTTTTTTTTAAAGGTTTGTTTATAGAAATTCAATGACATAGGGTTTATCTATAGTATTAGTGCTGAGAATGGGTATATCACTAAATATCTCTTTTATATTTAATAAATTTAAAATTTTATGTTTTAATCTTAATTTTTTAAATGGATTTTATGTTTTAAATGATTATCTTTTATTTAAAAATTAGCCTCTCCGCACGCGGTTTCGCGCTTGCGAGAGGCTTTTTTTTATTTATTTTATTTTTATATATATTTATAATAAAAAATATTAAATTTATTTTAGAATTAAAAAAGATAATGGGTAGTTGTGTTCCATAAAAAGAGGATCCATTATCTGATTTTTCTTTACATTTTAAATTTTTTAATATGAAAAGGTGTGAATTTACCATATTGTCCTCATTTAATTAATAATTTCAATTCTTAATGTTTGCATTAACCAAGGGCATCTTATGGTATTTTGAATGTTTCACCATTCTCTGCCTTTTGTTTTATATATATAGATATGTGGCTCTTTTTATTGGATGTGTGGGTTCCACATATATATCACATCAGCAACTTAACAGAAAATTTGACGAAATCTAACGGTATGGACTAAATTGATGTGTGATGTGTAACATAAAGAACCAATAATATCAAAATAGATAAAAACATAAAGGACCAAAGCTGATAATTTTGCGAACCTTAGGCAACATTTGTGATACAAACTCTAAATAAAATTCTAGGATCGTCATTCTTAATGAATTGTTAACTTGTAAATGTAATTAATTAATGAAAGTATCTTGTAAAATTATTAGTAAATGGTGAGTTATTATTAGATTCTTGATTTTGAAACTTCAGTTGTCCCTGTCTGAAGAAGAGTAATTTATTAGGCATAAGAACGAACGGCGAACGCTGCAGTTTACTATGCTAAAGCTTCCAAAAAGCTTTTCTTCTTTCTTCTATCTTTTCCAATTACAATCTCTCTGTCCTTTTTATGTAACAAGCACAGGCTTTCTATCTTTAGTAACTAAACAACAACAATTCTATGATGCAACCGTTCAAAGCCGTTAACTCCACCCTCTAACACCACCTAGGGTTTCCTTTTTTAGTATTTCAGGCCTCTTCCTCTTTCTGTCTCTCTCTCTGAGTCACTCGCTTTCTCTTACTCTCGAGTCCTTGGAATTTAGCCCGGAGTGGCCGAGTTTCTCTAGGGCGTTAGTGAGGTTTCTTTGGATATTTAATTTGGGGGGATGCTCGGAAAGTTACAATTTTGGGTCTTGAAGTCGGAGCTCTGGATTTGCTCATGAATTTCAGTGTAATTTGGTTTTATTGCGGCAGTTTTTGGCATATACAGATATAAATACACACATAGAGACAGAGCCTCACATATTTGTGAGCAGCAGAAAAGCCGAATCTGAAGGGGTTTCTGTGCTGTTGCTGATTGAAAGCTTTGGCGTTTTGCTTCAGCAATTTTCGGCGGTTTCAGCGTCGGCAGAGTTGATATTATCGTTTTGAGGTCAGTTTCTGTGATTTCTTTTATTGCTATTTATAGAAAGCTGAGAGAAGTAATTGTTACAGCTGAATTTCACGTGGTTGTGGTTGGGGAGTGATTGAATGTTGAATAATATTGTATTTTTCCATATGGGGATAAAGTGATAAATGTAATTTTGTGTTGTGGAGTGTGCAGGTTTTCTTTGCTGATTGAGTGGACAGAGTTTTAGTGTTATGTTGTTGAATTGGGGTTTTTATTTTGGTCCTAGAGCTCTTGGATTTGCTTGTCGAAAGTGGAAGGCCAGTTAAATGATGAACGCTGAAAGTGGTCTGCCTGTAGAGGAAGATGATTGGGAAAGAAGGATTGTTTTGAGCAGCAGTTATTTGGTGGAGCAATAACAGTGGTATATTTTATCCGGAAGTGGATTTTAACCTGAATATGGAATACCCCTTTTCACCTAAAGAGAAAGGGAGTGATCATTGGGCATCTTCCAGAGCTCAGGTGGAGAATTTGGGATCACTTGATGTTGGAACAAGGAACTCAATTTCAGAGGATATGTTTAATAACATTTCTGAGCTTATGAATTTTGATACTTATGCTGGATGGTGCAGTCCAGCAGCAATGGATCAGATTTCAGCCTCTTTTGGCATGCCATCATGTCCATCAGTGACCTATGCGCCTTTGGACGCCTTGAACTTTGCAGAACAGAATGGTGGGGATTTGCCTGGGACAGAAGGTGGCGAAACTTTTAATGTGGGGGAAAGTTCTTTCAGTGGTGAAGACAAAATTGTGTTTCAGCAAATGGACACCCCCCAATTCGGGGTTTCAACTGATTCCCACGATGCTAATGACTTGGCTGCCAAGCTAAATAATGGTTCTTTTCAACAGAATAATGTCATGGAAGTGGGGAAATATATGATCTCTAGGCCACCTGGATTGTCACTTAATGAGAAAATGCTTAAGGCACTGTCGTTGTTTAAAGAGTCTTCTGGTGGGGGTATTTTGGCGCAATTATGGGTTCCCATGAAGTATGGTGATCACTACTTGTTAAGCACTTGTGAGCAACCCTATTTGCTTGACCATATTCTCGCAGGGTATCGTGAAGTGTCAAGGACGTTTACATTCTCTGCAGAAGAAAAACAGGGTTCTGTCCTGGGGCTTCCTGGGCGTGTATTTGTCTCCAAAGTTCCAGAGTGGACTTCAAATGTTAGTTATTACAATAAGGCTGAGTACCTGCGGGTGGATCATGCAGTTAATCATCAAGTCCGTGGATCAATTGCCTTACCAGTTTTCAATTTTGACTCCGAAATGTCATGCTGTGCTGTGTTGGAGCTTGTCAGTACAAAAGAGAAACCCAATTTTGATACAGAGATGGAAATAGTTTGCAATGCACTACAGGTCAGTTTCTCTCTCTATGTGTATGTAACAAGAAATCTTCTCTCTCTCTGCCTCCCTTCTTCTTTAGTAATGGTAAATCCGAATCCTGTTTTGTGTGTGTGTGTGTGTTTATGTGCCTCTTTATCCAAACTTTGTAGGTTCAAATTTGTAAAATTAGTAGATGTTGGAAAAAAAAAATTCTGGTATAAGATCTTCCCACAAGTTCCCTAAAGGGTCATAGAAACCGTTCAACCCACTAAGGGGAGTGAAGGAAAAATTTCTGGTTAAAAGTTGTCCCCCTTTTTTACTTTCTATTGCATGCATGGTGTTAGATTCTCAGGAAAAGATATCAAGCATTAGATAAGAGTCTAAATGTGTTTTTAGGATCTGTATGTTGTTTTTACGTCATATTTCATTTTTAGATGCCAAATGTTGTTAAATAGTCGGAAAGTTGCTATACCTCTCGATTTTAATCGTCATGCTGGTATGGGTATTATATTAATCAAAACAATAAATACTGGAGTAGGAATGTGCAGAATTTGTTTCACTTCATTTTCCATTGGAACTGCGTCAATTGTTGTTAGACTACCTAAGACACATCCAGATTTCTGCACAGGTGTCTCAATGCTTATGATGCAGCACCATTACTAATTCTTGTGAGGGTGCTTCCCAAGATCCTGTACAAATTGCACTACCTATATGCTTTACTTGTATTATTGTTATTGTGAATATTAAGTATGACAATGAAATCTATTTTGATGACAATTTTTTGCAGGCTGTGAATTTAAGGACCACGGTGCCTCCTCGACTTCTTCCCCAGGTACAAGCAGAGTATTGTTTCTTGCCCATTTGTCAAAATCTTATCTCCATTACAACCCAAAGAAAAATAATTTTTTTTTGAGGAAGCAAAATTTGTAGTATTGTTTTCCTTGTTAAAATTTTCTGCACTTCTTACAAGGTAATCTATTGCTTGCAGTGCCTCTCAATGAACCAAAGAGCTGCTTTAACTGAAATAACTGATGTCTTACGAGCTGTTTGCCATGCACATATATTGCCATTGGCTCTAACCTGGATTCCTTGTTGCTACTCTGAGGGTGATGGTGATGAAATTAGAAGAGTACGTGTCAGAGGGGGTATTACAAATTCAAATGAGAAATCCATTCTATGCATTGAGGAAACAGCTTGTTATGTAAATGATAGAACGATGCAAGGCTTTGTGCATGCATGTGTAGAACATCATCTTGAGGAAGGGGAAGGAATTGCTGGGAAAGCACTTCAATCAAATCATCCCTTCTTCCTTCATGATGTTAAGGTGTATGATATTTATGAATATCCACTTGTTCATCATGCACGCAAGTATGGTTTGAATGCCGCTGTTGCAATCAGGCTAAGGAGCACCTACACTGGTGATGATGACTATATATTAGAGTTTTTTCTCCCTGTCAATGTGAAGGGGAGCTCAGAACAGCAACTGTTGTTAAACAACCTTTCAGGTACCATGCAGAAAATGTGTAAGAGTTTAAGGACAGTTTCAGATGCAGAATTAGCTGGGGTACAAGGCTGCAACACTGGGGTTCAGAAAGGGCCGATCCCCAATATCCCACAACAGAGAAATTCTCAGACAACATCATCAGATAGTGAATTTAATTCAATGGAGAATATGCCGTCCGATGTATTAAATAGAAGAAATGGGGGATTAGAAGCAGAGAATCCCCGTGAACAGGTATTGCTTTCATAAAAGAACATTATTAGATAATACACCTGTCTCAGTTTCTTCAGAGAACTTTATAATTTTTGTAATGTGAAGCAATGACAACATATCTGTATGTCTCATTGTGTTTTTGTTAGTTACTGGCACAAGTTTCTTGGGTGGGAAGGTTGGTTTGTTTTTACTGTCTGTGGTGTGTAGTTTGATAGTTAATATGGCTATTTTTTCTTTTCTTTGTCCTGTATGCCTGCGTTTCTTGTGTGATTGTGTTTTAGTTACTCTTGATTTGAGATTTTGAAAAAGGAAGGTTAAAGAGAGACAGGAGGAAGTTTACTGCCCATTTATGCTTAGAGTTTTATTGTAAAAATTATAAGGATGTAGTTTGAAATAACTCTCAATGGCTGAACTACGCAAGCATTGTAGAACCAAGAAACCATAAGGTTGTTATCCCCCTTTTAATAAGATTGCTGTCTTTAAATTTACTGTCTGAAATAAATTCTTGAGAATCTGGAAGGTGTAATACGAAGATAATCTTTTTGGTACCTTTAAGGGTTTGGGATTCTGGCTTGACCATTGTAAGTGTAGCTTAGTCTCCACTCTGATAATAGGTAATACATTTATGTGGAAGTCTTCCTTGAGACACACTTTGTCCTCACACTCTCTTTCAGACAGGAATTATTATTACTGTTGCTGTGAAGAGTATACAAATATAAGATTGATAGAACTTTCTAGACATGGTCATTTATGATCACATTATCCTTACGTCTCTTACTGCTGGCTCATACCTTAAAGAAATCTGAAATTAAATATCTCCATGCAAATGCTTCCTTAAATATGGAAGCACTGCCAAGGGTTATCTATGCTTACCTGGAAAGTTACGTTGCAATATTATAAACTTTTGCTGCTGGCTCTTCACCTGAGGAATGTGGTTGGGGGAATGACTGCTTATATGCATTGTAGGCACCTGGATCAAGAAGGCAGATGGAGAAAAAGCGAAGTACAGCGGAGAAAAATGTGAGCTTGAGTGTTCTACAGCAATACTTCTCTGGGAGTCTCAAGGATGCTGCTAAGAGCATTGGGGGTGAGACTTCATCTCTTGTGTGTCTCATATATAAGTATAATGAATCTACTTATTGTGGGATTTGATACTTTAATAGCTAAGCATAAAAGCAGATTATAAATGTTCTAGAATCCATCTGAGAATTTATCTTTAGGAATTCATTAAAAAACATAATTTTTTAAATAATTATTAATTTATTTGTAATAAGGTACAGATGGAGCCTATGTTTCTTTCATTCATGCTTTCTTCTAGAATCTTGTATCTCCTATATGCTAATGTCTAGTCAGACCCTATATAGAAAAGATTCATCCGGTGCTTCACTTAATGATATAACATTGGGTTAAACAATACTGAAATGTATGCCATAAAGAGTAGAGAGATGGATAAATAAAACATTAGAGAGAGAGAGAGAGAGAGAGAGAGAGAGAGGTCACTCTTAGAAAAGATTCATCTGAGATATATATATTATTTTCTTGACAGTCGTGACAATAGTTTAATGACAAGTTTTTTTGTATACAAGTGATATTGGGGGAAGGGGGAATCGAACCTAGGACCATGGGTGCAGGGGTAAATGCTCATAATCACCTCAGCTCCCAGCCCCTTGCTTGATGCTAAGTTAAACAGTAGTGAAAATGCATGCCATAAACTTATCATGTCTTTTTACTTATATAGATATAAATTTTTCTCTTACTAAATTGGTTTAATATATATATCTTAAATTTCTATAGGAAAACTGGAGGTTGATCTGATAGTGTTCCAAGTGTTAAAATTATAATTTCTAAGTATCTTCATGTTTATGAAGTATTGGTTATTGATCAGGGTGTATGTTATCTGTATTTAATATTGATATTTGCATTCTATTAAAAAAAGATGTATGTATTTGGATATGAAACAGTTATACCTCTCTTATCTATCTATGCCAAGTACCTTAGAGAAATTTAGTAATATTCATTTGCAAAACCTTACTATCAAGTCGTCATGCAAATTATCATTTTATTATTAAGTATAATTCTTGCAAATCTATTTGAAATGATTTTTAAAATTAATTTTTTTTATTTTGGTAGTCTGCCCCACTACGCTAAAGAGGATCTGCAGACAACATGGGATCTCTAGATGGCCATCTCGTAAAATAAATAAGGTGAACCGTTCATTGAAGAAAATACAAACTGTGCTTGATTCTGTTCAGGGGGTTGAGGGAGGATTGAAGTATGACCCAACTACTGGTGGGTTTGTGGCAACAGGGTCCATCATCCAAGAATTTGATGCTCAGAAAAGTCTTTTATTCCCTGAGAAGAGCCTGCCTGTTCAAAATTCTGAGCTAGTTACCCAAGATCCAGTTCCAGTACCTTCAGTGTCTTGCAATAATGGTGAGAGTTTTGCAATTAAGTTGGAAGAGGATGGGTGTTGTATTCCAACTTCTCACGAGGAAGGGGTAAAGAAACAGAATATCCCTCTTATGCCTCAAAGGGACTCCAAGCCAATTGCAATAGAAGGAAATAAATGGGGTCACAGCAAGAACAGTCTAAAATTAGAGAATTCTGACTGTCACTTTGTGTCTCAAAGCTCAAGCTCCTTGGCTGCTGCTGATGATATGGACACGGGAGTCGATGGGGATGATGGGATTGTTGAATATAACCAGCATACTTCTTCGAGCTTGACAGATTCATCGAATTGCTCTGGTTCAACTCTGCACTCATCAAGTTCTCAGAGCTTTGAGGAGCAAAAGCAACCAAACATGAACGCAAGCAGTGTTGAGAATGCGTCAAAAATAATTGTGAAAGCTACTTATAAAGAAGATACGATCAGGTTCAAGTTTGACCCTTCTGTTGGGTGCTTTCAACTATATGAAGAGGTTGCGAAGAGGCTGAAGTTGCAAAATGGGACATTCCAGCTCAAGTATTTGGACGATGAAGAGGAATGGGTGATGCTAGTGAGCGATGCAGATTTGCAGGAGTGCCTTGAAATATTGGATGACATTGGGACACGTAGTGTGAAGTTCATGGTCCGTGATACATCTTTTGGTATTGGTAGTTCTGGCAGTAGCAATTGTTTCTTGGCAGGGGGCATATAACAGATGGAGGTTACTCAACTCTAGGGTAAATTTTGAGTCTGCTTTTATAGTATTATAGGCTTTCTTTCACTAGCTTTATGGGTTTTACTTCAATGAGGTCATGTACTTCTATTGCCTATTTCCTTTCCAATATTAGTTCACTTCAACACACACAATGGAAATCACTGTCTTCTGGCTAGGCTGCTTCGGTAGTCCGTTAAGAAGTACAGCTTTCTGGTGTGCATGGTGGCCATTGTAAAAGTTCCGAAGTAGGCGAAGAGAAGATATGACCTTTATAATATAAAACCCATGCATGTTACAATAAGCTGTGTATATGTCATAGTGGATGCAGTCATAGAAAGGTTAGAGGGGGTGCCTTAATCCCCAGTCTGTATAGTCTATAAATATATCAACTTGAAAACAATAGATTTACGACTTCAAATTGTTTATCTTTGAATTCAGTACATTCTTAGGAGAAAGTATTGTTTATAATTTAGCGAGCACGTGGTTGACGATAATTTTTTTTTTCCAAAGAAAATGTGCGCTTCAACAATGTGTACCTTCTGAAATTTTAATTTCCAAATCATGTACCTATTTTTGGCATTAATTACACTATGTATTCTTGAAGCTTCGGTTAAATTTCACTTTTGGTCCTTATAACGACTGTGCTGATGCTGGCCCAAATGAACCTAGTTTCTTTGAAGTTCAACTTTTTCAGCAGATCGCCTAATAACTTTTGCAACAAGAATGTTAAAAAGTACACGTGAGACTAATTATACAAATGAAATTATGAAATAGAGCCTTTTCACAGGTATGAAGAATAGCAGCGTCATAAGTTTCCTGTTTCTTCCTATAAAAAAATTAAGTGTAATGCTACACTTACAATATTTTTATCTCACATTTCTATACCACATGATATGGCATGTCCATATTATATACCACATCAATTAAATCAATGAAGTGTATTTAATAAAGAAGTTTAATTAACAGTTTTCTTTTTAAGTGTTAATAAATCATAAAAGAAAAGAAAATGTTAAATAGTTTTAATTGATGTGGATGTCCACCTCATCTACCACATAAGATTAGCATTATTCAAAAATTAATAGTAAGATTTCCTATTTCTAGTAGGTTTAGGATGAGTTTCTATTTCTGGTAGGTTTAGGATAACTTTCCTGTTTCTAGCAAGATTAAGTAGCTCATTATATAGATACATGCTTTGCAATTCAGACTTCACAGATTAATGAGAGCAAGCATCTGCTCTTTGCTTGTACCATAATCAACCGAGAACATTTGTTATTGGGGGACTGGCGCATAAACAAACTCATCGCCTACCGAAGGAAAAACACTTCCAGGGCAATCCCCAAAACACTAATGACATCATCATGATTCCAGCCTGCCGAAGAGATACCTTCCTCTTATAAGGCAATTGCCTGCCGAAGCTCTCAACTACAGAACCTAAGCCTTGAACATGTGTCGCCACTAAAGTGATTTGCACAAAGTCCCACATCGAAACTTTGTGCAAACTCCCACTTTCATTTATCTATGAAAGAGGAATACTGCCCAAATAAAAAGATAACTACTTTTTACCTTTATTTTTACTATGCCAAAATTACTGATTTCCCCACTCTTACTGACTTAAGCATCGGAGAGCCTTCGGTCGGCACCACACCGGTACCCGAAGCTTGACGATTGTTTCTTCTATCCCACCTCTGCAGGTCTCCTCCCTGCCGAAGGTTCCCTTACTGAAGGTTCACTCCTTCCAACCCCTTCTTGAAGACTTTACACTTCACCTATCTAAGTTGAATCCAATTTTGGACGTCAACACTTAGATCGTACCTATCAAATCCTAAAGTTTTGGATCATCTGGTATCATGGGGAATCAAAATATATCTCGACCTTCTGCCACCACAGTCGATGAGCTCACCTCGGGTCAAGACATTCATCAGGACCATACCTTGACGACGATGGCTTCACGCCAAGATGAACTCCTACACAAGTTATCGGAGATGGAGAAATCTCTGGGCAAACCATCTATGACACCTCAGCCCGATTTTAATTGTCCATTTAAATTATTTAATTTATTTAATTATGAAATTACAATTTTGCCCTTGGGGGTAGGGTTATTTTGGTCACTTTTTAATCCATTAGGATTTTGGGGAAATGAATGGCACTGTTGCGTAGAGTGCATCTCTACGAGTTCGTAGACACATAATGGGCTCAAATCGGAGTTATAACGAAAAAGTTACGATCTACAGAAGTGCAGTGGAACAACCGTAAATATTTGAAGTCTGTTTTTAAAACTCAGATTTCTCTCTCTCTCTCTCTCTCTCTCTCTCTCTCTCTCTCTCTCTCAATAGAACCCCCCTATTACAGCCGGCCACATTTTGGCCGGCAACCACCACCTCCGACCACCACTTGAATCGAGGTCGGTACCAAAACGACTGGGCCACCTTCCTCTACCCGACCCACCCTATCTCCGACAAAGCCCGCAGCTCCAACCGCCAAAAAACGCAAAAAAAATCGCCAATTTTGACCCAAAACTTCCGTCGTTTTCGACGATTTCAGCCACCATTTTTGTCGATCCAAGTATGCTTTTTTCATTCTTTCAACGTGATCTAGCTGATGGTTGGGTTGGTTAGGATTGATTTTGAAGTTTTGAAACTCGTTTTACAACTCAAAGTTTCAACCGGTTTTCGGCTCGAAATTCCGACAAGTTCCGGCCACTTTTTGGCAGTGGCCCAAGAACAAAAGTTGCTCCACTCGTTGTCCTGATCACGTAGGTATAGGTATTGTTAGGTGTTTCGAGAATTTCCGGTCGCCGAAATTTTCTCAAGACACTCACGAGTTGCCGGCGCGTGCAACAGCGCGTGGACCATGTTTGGGTAACCTATTTGGCCTAAAATGATCCCCATGTCATCCCAAGCACGGCGGTATGCTCAGATTTGAATTTGGTTATCGTTTGGTGGTTGATCGGATTTACGCATATTAGGCGTTATCTGGGTTCGATATGTTCGGACCGTTGGATCGACTCCATTTCCAAATATGTTGATCTAGGTACCTCTATGATGGTGTAGGAATTCGCGGATCGAGAATCGGAGTCCCGGATGCTTCAATTTAATGATTCAAAGATTAGGTAAAATTGTGACCATCCGATCGTGCGATAGCGAGCGATCCGACCGTTTGATTCGAACCAAACTTGCAAAATCGGAAATCGGAGGTCAGAGGTCAAACTTCCCAAATTAGGACCTCGAATTGGAAATCGGAGGTCATGGGCCCCACTGGCCCAGTTGACCAAATTTGGTTGACCGAGCATCTTCCGAAGTTATTCCACCATTCGAAACACGTAGTTGGACCTTAGAAACTTCTCATTCGTCGTACACACACTTAATCCCTAGAAAAACTAGTAATTTATTTTAAAGTTCTCGTTCGAAGTATTTTATTTTAATCTCGCCCTCGTATTCTTAAATAGGTACTTCGGCCCACCGTACCTAGCAGGCTGGACCCTCTCAGCATCAAGCAGCATTCGATTATCTGTGAGTGGACTTTGTTTTTAAATTATATTCATTATTTTCAAGGACACAAACTATGCATAATTGGTTATTTGGTCATTGAGTTTACTATATATATTTGAACGTTGAAATATAATATCATTATGAAAATATTGGAGTATATTTGTATATTGTGAATATTTTGAATTGATATGTACTATGCTCGAGAGTTGTTAGCTATATTTGAATATGTGTGGGGTACATGAGATTGTCGGAAAGAGATTTTGGATTGAGAATGGGATTGTGATTTATATTAGTTTTGAGTGCTATTAGCACTACCCTATGTACCTCCCTGGTTTTGGAATACTTGGATCAGATACTTTGAATGTTGGGATACTTGGATATGTTGAAACCCGGGCACCCTTGACGAAGTGTTTTGTAAACCCTTAGCGAGGTTAGTCTGCGCGCGTAGGACTTGTCACATGCATACGAGTATTGAGGATTCTACTGTACGTACTAGTGAGCCTAGTCCTTCGGTTGGACAGCTCGTTCCCTAGCCACATGGTCAATTGAAGATTCTTCCATCGGGCACGCGTTTCGAGAGAGTAGTATGGGGAAAATGAGAAAGGTTTTGAGTGGGATGTGTATTAGTATATCTTTATGAGATATGGATTTCACTTTTGTTTTGACTTAGCCATGTATATAACTATATTGGTTTTGAATGCATGATTTCTGCATCGTTTTCCAAACGGTTGGGTTATTATTTGTTGTTTTCAAATATAACGAAACTTTGTTTTTGTTAACTCACAAGCTTTCTATTTTGCACCCTCCAGGCAGTAGATAGTCTTGAACCCAGCAGCCGTACCAAGTTGTGAACTTCCGAGCCCGAGCTTGTGTAGGGCAACTTTTACTTGTTTCTATTACGTTGAACTTCATTTTCGTTTGTAAACTGAATTTCTTAGATATGCTATGTTATCGCCCATGTTAGGGTTAGATATAAGGCCAGAGGCCTATTATGTAAATTGCATGTTATTACCTTGTGCATGTTGCTGTTGGGACTATATTATTGTGTTTTGGCAGGTTTAAAAATTTGAGAAATGTCCATTTTTCAAGAGAGACTCTGCCAAAATTTCTGCAGAAAGTCTCGTTCCTCTTTTTCTTGATTTGGAAAAGAGGCTATAATGTTAGTAAGTGGGCCCGACATCAGTTTGATGTCAGAAATACCATAGGATTCGTCTCGAATTCCGAGGAACTCGGTGTAGGTCCTGTCACTATCGAAAATCAAGAAATCTGAAGCCGCACTTTCCACTCAGCAGACCCAATTGGTTGATTTGACAAAATCAGTGATTGAGGAGCTTCGCTTACTATGTTGCAATCTGGGAGCAATGTCTTCTTTTACATTTTATAATGATTATCAAACCTCTATGGATATATTGCAAGGCTTGGAGATTGCTCGTATGTCATTGCCATTTTATCAATTTCAAACAAAGTATTTGGTTCATTTGGGAAATCAAGAATTTTTCCATGTCAAGACTGTCTATGGTGATGCAATTCTCAAGGTTCAATATCTTTGTATCACCATGTTTCAAATTGTTGTTGGAGAAGGAGGAAGAGATATGATCAAGACCATACATTCTTTTGTTCATTATGTGGATATTAAGAACTATGAATGGTTCAATTTTATTTTTTGCTTCACGCTTGAGTGCGGAGATTATCAACCCATAAAAGATGTGAGAGTGTGACTAGTATGAATTATCCAAAACAACACGAAACTAGTCATACGAGAATTTGTCTAAGTGCCCGTTTGGTATTGCTTATTTGGGGTAATAAGTGATTTTTAAAAAATTTTGGGAAGCCCAACCTGTTTGGTAAACTATGAGAAAATCACTTATTGTTAAAAATTGCTGTGAGAGAAAGCTATTTGGGAAAGCAGCTAATAAGGTGCTTTCATTTTCTGATTATACAGGAATCAGTTTCAAAGAGGTGCTGGGTTTAATGATTATGCAGCAATTATTTTTTGATTATACGGGAATCCATAGCAACAACACTTCTAACAAAAAGTTTACCAAACGCCAAATTGTGTTCTCTCACAGCTGATTTCTCTCACAGCAAATCTGACAGCGATTATTTTCACAGCACAGCAATGCCAAACTGGCCCTAAGAAAGCTTTCAAAAAGCTTGAAGGAATAGCCTCCAGCAATTATGGGCGAGTCAGCACCTCGTTGTTGTATTAGGAATTGTGAAAATATGAAAATTCAGAAGCCTTTGGATAGCCATCACTTAGAAGAATTTTTTTTCCTATATTTTAGTTTAGGTCATTTTTTAATTTTTATTTATTTAGAATCATCGATAAAATGGTTACCGCAACCTAATATTAATCACAAATTAAATATTTCTTATTTTGTTTGTTATGATTGTAACTACTTTTCTCTCCCACATATTTTTTATATAAAAATAATATATATATATAAAGCAAAAGGCAGAGAATAGTGAAAGATTCAAAATACCAAAAAATGCCATTGGTTAATGCAAACATTAAGAATTGAAATTATTAATTAAATGAGGATAATATGGTAAATTCACACTTTTTCATATTTAAAAAATTAAAATTAAAAGAAAAATCGGATAATGGATCCTATTTTTATGGAAAACAACTACCCATTATCTTTTTAATTCTAAAATAAATTTTAAATTAAAAAAAAAAAGGTCTCTCGCAAGGGCGGAAGCGCGTGCGGAGAGGTTAGTAATAATAATGAGACTAATCTTTACTACAAACATAAAAAAGTAAATGACCACCCTATCGTATGTTTAGAACATTTAAAAATGTTTGACTAAAGTGCCAGAAATTACATTAAGCTGAAATGATAAGAATTTACAAAAGATGATGGAAAACACTTTGAGACCTCCTCAAAACCAAGGTCTTAAATATCGGTTGTATCGGAAATATCGGTAGGCCAAAAACACGGAAATTTCGATGGAAATATCGGGATATTATCGATATCAATAAAAATTGAATAAAAACCACAGAAATTGTAAGAAAAACTTGGAAGGAAATGCATTACATGATGGATTGAACTGATTTAAGTTGATTATATAGCGAGCTGGCAAACACTGTGAGCGTAGAAAATATATAGTAATTAATGAAAAAAGATTAAACACACCATGTATATATATAAATATTTTAGCATATTTTCACAACAAAACCATGTATATATATAAATATTTTAGCATATTTTCACAAAAACATAAGTGATATGGTGGTTAAGGTGTTGAATGAGTAAAATGGGAGGGGTTCGAATCCCCTTGGTGTCTTTTTTAATTTACAAATTTATCCTATATAATAAATATTAACTTACAGACATTTGAAAGACGTTATAAATATTACACGCCGGAAATATAATCACAAACATGTACGCCTATGTTGCACGGATACGGATACGGGTACGGCGATACGATACGATTCGATATGCCGATACGGCAAATCTCTCAAAAGTAGGATACGGGTACGGCACCGATACGGCGATTAAAATAATATAAATATAAATATATAAACAAATATATGCAAAATTATATATATATACTAGCCTCTCCGCACGCGCTTCCGCGCCTGCGAGAGGCTTTTTTTTTTTAAAAAAAAATGAATTTATTTTAGAATTTAAAAAGATAATGGGTACTTGTGTTCCATAAAAATAGGATCCATTATCTGATTTTTCTTTTAATTTTAATTTTTTTAAATATGAAAAGGTGTGAATTTACCATATTATCCTCATTTAATTAATAATTTTAATTCTTAATATTTGCATTAACCAAGGACATTTTCTGGTATTTTGAATGTTTCACCATTCTCTGCCTTTTGCTTTATATATATAGATTAACATTTTGGGTCTTTTTTCTTTCTTCTGGTTCCTTATGTTTTCTAGGCCATATGTTTTAGTTCTTGGGATGGGCCCAAATGAATGCATCATACTTAAAAAAGGAATAAAACAATTTTTTTAACATAGGCCACCTATGCAACTAAAACGGTGCGTATTGTAATTAGGGCAACTAACATCATCTTCTTCACTTGTTAACCACCTCTTCTTCGCACAACCGCTATATGCAACTGCAGATTCGCAGCAACTGCAAGCGCAAGTAGGATAAGGTGCTGGGCTGTTTCTCACAGAGGCAAGGTTCGAATCCCTCCATGCGCAACAAGGATAATTTTCAGCATTTTTCAAGTTTTTTTGGGTCAACATATCGCGAGAATATCGAGATATTACAACGGTTTTGTGTTGAAGTTGTGCGATAATGTCGAGATCGATATTTCGCCGATAATTTCGGCGACAATATCGATATTCGGACGAAATCTGTTTGGTTGGCTCCCGGATTATCGGCATGTGAAAAAAACGAAATTATCGCCGATATTTCGGCGATAATTTCGATTTTTCAGACATTGCTCAAAACCGATTGCATGCGAAATTATATTTTTGTGCTAATTAGTGAGAGGGTGCTTACTTTAGGAACTTAATCATGAGGACAGTGATCAGCTGGACTGATCTCATAATATGCATAAAGTTGAATAGAAGAAAGCATATAATACAAAAATTCTTGATTAAAGAATAAGTATTCATGTTAACCTTTTCACTACAACAATATTGATTAATAGCCACTATTATATTGCATCCATTAACATATAAGTTGCAATTGTCCTTTTAAAAAGTCACAGTCTCGTTCTTCTGGACCCTATGATCAAAGAAAGTTGTCACTCACTCTTGGATCTAATATAAAAGTTGTCACTCACTTTTTTTTTATTTAATTTTAATGTACAATATATTACTTTTACTTAAATAATTTTATTTATAAAAAAAATATAAAAAAAGTAGAAGCTAAACATGTTCCACTCTGGTTGAACCTATCAGGTTTAGGTTGAAATTATAGCAAACCCAATGAAGTGAGCTCATTTGCCGCCTCAACATGATCTGGCAACTGACCTATTTAAATGGTGGCGATGAAGGATCAAACTCATGCAGTGGCGGAGCCAAGTGGGGACCAGAGGGGTCCTAGGCCCCTACTCAACCCTCAACTCTCTCTCTCTCTTAAATAATTTAATGTTGTGTGTATGAATTGAATTGAATATTGATAGAGGATACAAGGGTTTTATATATACAACAATGAGAACTTGATTTGTGAAACCTGTAATTTAAAGCTTATTTATTGATTTTTACTTTATGCTATATTGGTCAAAGGGTCTGAAAATGATTTCAAGATGCTCTTATTCACTTTATTTTATATTTTACAAGAGGGTCCTCTTTAACCTCAATTTCTGGCTCCGCCACTGGACCATGAGAGAATGGGGTCATTACTGGCAATCAGGGTTATTTGTAGAGCTATTTTTCAAATTTTATTGACTGGTCAATTGGATGTGTGATATAAAAGAGTTATATCACATGAACATTGGGCAAATGGAAATGTGTAAAAACTTCATTCTTGTCTATGCTGCATCCATACTCCAATTAGGTGATTCGATTCGATATAGATACGGGTGCCATACAGGTTCAATATGCCCCGATACATATCCAATATGGGAAAACGACTATCGTTGACTTTTTTGTTCTGTCAACCACCGGATACGGCTCTGATACTCGAAGCGTACGGTCCCAATACGGTTAAGATACGGCTAGGGGTTATTTTAAAATTATAGAAACATTGGGGTCAAAATGTAAATTGTAAAAGTTGATTTAATCACGCCCAGCCTCGTCTTCTCCCAGACGTTAGGTTTTGCCTCTGTAAAAGAAACAGCGGCAGCAGAAGGAAGAAGAAAGAAGAAGAAAGAAAAGAAGGAAAAAGAAAGAAGAAGAAGGAAGAAGAAAGAAGGTACGACGCACTGTCTTCTATCTACTTCATCTGCTGCTTAACAACAACAAGGTTTTAGATATATATATATTTTTAATGCTTTAGCTTCACTCACCGAAAATTTGCATCCTTTAAAATTTGCTGCTCTTGCTTCTGGTCCTGGCAGCAATCTATAAACATCATGCTGCTGTTTCTTCTGGTGTGAATTTTATTAAATGAACTTAAAGATTAAGGTCATGTTTGTTCATTTATCAAACAAGGAAACCCAAATGAAGCTTTTATCTTTTTGATATCGAACTGTTCCCAATTTGAATCATTTTTAACCCTAACGATTTGTAATAGAACAATGAGAAAACAAGAAAATTGCATTCCTTTTATTGTATTACTTAGAAATCTTGGTAATCTGTTTAATGGGTTGCGTTTGCATATATTTCTGTATGTGGTAATTTTGTGTTTCTTCTGGAATAAAATACATGAGACAGATACTTGTGTTTAATTGAGCTCTCATTCCTTTCCCACTCTTTTCTTCTTTAGGTTTCGAAACTCTGCAGATTTTCCGATATGAAGCTGACCGTCGAATTCGGGTACTTAATTTCGTTTTCCAATACTATTTCACAAAATTTTCGAATGGTTCTTTGTTCTTGCAAAGTACAAAAAGAAAAAAAAGGACAGTATGACAATATGCAACATTAGAGATGTGGCTCTTCTATGGGCTATTCTTAAAATTGACTGAGATTGCCATTGTATTATGCTTGGTTGATGTGGTTTCGTTTCTTATTCTCTATTTTTTACTATGGGAAAACTCTTGTTAAAGTTACATGAGTTCTTGTATACCTAAGTTGGTTCAGGGTCATATATTATTCTTTTTTAGTACTCTTGATGCTTTTATAAGGTATTCATAGTTTGAGTTTTGGACATTTTATTTTGTGCTTTTATGGTGATCCATTTCTACTTTGAGCCTTGTGAACTTGAGTCAAATCATGTTTGCTTTTTTGTTTTTGGCCTGAAATCATATTTTCTTTATGTAGCGGAGGATTAGAGCTTCTTTGCAACTCTGTAAAGATTCATAATGTCAATGTAGAACTGCAAAACGGAGCAGAAAAGGTAAGTTCCAGCTTTTGTTAAGGCCAAAAAGAATAATGAAATATGCAGCTGATTTTGTCTTTTTGGTGCTTTTATTTCTATAAGTCAACTCATTTTCATTTGGTTCTTGTCAGTTAACAATGAAGGATTTGCTCTCTTGGATTCGTACCAATTTGATCAAGGAGAGGCCTGAAATGTTTATGAAAGGAGATACTGTGTAAGCTAAATTCTGCTTCAAGTCAGACATGGAATGATAATTTTATATTAAGTATGCGGTTAATGGGTTTGATGGAAAACATTTATTAAAGGTAAAACATAGTAAGACTACACGAAAAGGAGAGAGGACTCTTTCAAATGAAACAAATTTGCTACAAAATCATACAAGTACTTCTGTGAAACATGACCATTATCTTCTTGTTAGATCATAAATTTCGTTCTGTTTTGCAGGAGACCTGGTGTTCTGGCCCTTGTGAACGATTGCGATTGGGAGCTGAGTGGCCAACTTGACACAACACTAGAGGAGAAGGATGTGGTTGTTTTCATTTCAACCTTGCATGGTGGATAGTATGTGTATCTTTGTAATATCTTTAGATTACGAGCAATCGTTCGTCGTGGGATTGTAAGAGCTTGACCTTATTATCCATGTATGTGAACATCACTACTTACTGTTTCCCTATCCAAGCATATAGGAACGAGCTGGAAGTATATTGATATAAGGTTGACATCATTATGCAGTTGGATTGAGACTGAAGTATTTCAGTTATATGTACTCTTGAGAAGTGGTTTGAAACCACCCTATGGGTTTTTGCTGACTTGATCGGTTTAAGGCACTGGCATAGCTTTGTAGACCAGGTAGGGAATCTTCACTTTCCTCAGTTAGGGCTTTTGTGCACATATGAATGGTGAGATAGTGGGGCATCTTAAAAGTTCCATGGATTGTGACTGAAATAAGATAATTGAAACGGTATGTGATTCTGTGCTGATGACCAGAGAGTGAAGAATGTGCGATAGTGACTACCTTGGGTTTCAATTCAATCCCCTAAAATATGGAAGGGTAATACTTATAAAATACATACGTGTATTATTTGGTAAATTTCTTTAAAATGTACGGCGAAACATTTGGCCATTATAAAAAATAAAAAATAAATTCTGTTATTTGTAGTTCTGTTTAAAATAATGTATGAAAAATACAAATAAAATATGCAGATGGTATGCGTATTGTTGTCAATTTTTGGGGAAAATGTGTATTATTTGTGAAAAATACACCAATACGCATATAATTTGTGATTAATTCATTTGTATTTTTTTGAACCCCATAGCTCCTTAGTATGTGTGTCTGAAAAAAAACTCCCTCCCCCTTCCTAAAGTACCAAAGAATTCGTAAATGATAGAACTTAATGTTGTTGAGTTCGTAAAGTTTTTTGTTTGACTAATGAATTTAGACACAAACTTCAACTTTTATTATATTGTGGTAGTGGTGACGCCATCATATGTGATATTTGTGGTGAGATTTTTTTTATTTTTTTATTTTTTGTGTGGTCATTTTTCTGGTGAGATTGTTAGTGGTAGCGTGGTGGTGAGGTGGGAACAAAGGTTTAAATTCAATCCAATCCATCAATTGGATCAGATTGAATTAGATGATCGATTTTGATAATGAATTAAGATAATAATAAAATATAAAGTATTTTTAGTCAAATTTAATCTAATCATATATTTTAATATACGTAAATGTAAAATATAAATGAAATGTTAGAAAAAATTGCTTTGATTCTATAATATATTAAACATAACTTCACGACTAAAAATGTTTATAACTTTCTCATTTTCAATTACAAATATCTACATGAGCAAAAAAAACCTTGAAATTAACTAGAATGAATTGAATTCTCATAAACAAATTTATTAACCGATCCAATCATGTTGATTTTGGAAATTAGTGATTCAATTTAATTTGCCAAATTGTTGAAATGGATTAAAATTGAATTGAATTGAATTGGGCTGAATCGGTTTATTTGGGCGGATTGAATTGGATCCTGTGTTTACTTTACCGTCGTTTTGTTGTAAATACCGTATATAACCTTGCTCTGCATCTTATCTTATGACAAATAATTTTTTTATTTAAAATAACCTTACTCTGGATCTTTTCATCTGGCCGCCGCCACGACACACCAGTCCCCCACCTCCATTGGTGTTTTCACCTGCTGGTCTCCCTCTTCCCTTCACGGCATCTGCAGTGCCCGTTGCCAAATAAACCTTTCTTATTCCCAGCAGCAAGTCCGTTGTTATTTGGGCTTTTGAATCTCACCAATCATTATTTAATTTTTTCTTTGTTCGGCTGCATCTGTAACTGTGGGTTTTCAGTTTTGGGTTTTTTTCTGGAAACTACAGCGACAACATACTTGAGCTCTTGGTCTGAGGTTTGTAGGTTGAGTTTTATTTCTTTTAATTCGATTAAGATTCACCTATTTTGCAAGTCTTGATTCAAGTCTGTTAAACCATCGCATACAAAATCATGGAAATTCATTACTCTTTAGACTGATTTATGTGTTAGGTTCTTGAATTGAATTGAGTGATAAAACTTATGTATTTATCTTTTGATTACTTGCATAAAAATCTTCCCAAAATTTTGTGTTAGGAACTGGATGATTATAGGGGGAGTTGTTTTTGGAGCTTCGGTATTTTAAAATTCTTAGCCAATGAAAAAAAAAATCCTCTATGTATATAGAAAACAAAATTTGGAATAGGGAATTTGGAAATCCTTTCAAGCTTCCAATCTGAAGTTGAACACCTCAAACTTTGTTGAAGGATTTTGTGTACACTGTCCACGAGAACCATCATGATGAAACAAATATGTACAATATAGGTGATGCAGGAGCATCTACCAGTTAGCCAATAACGCTAAGTTTGAGTTATTTTAAATTGATAAGTTATCATTTGTTTTCCTATTCCAACTAGGATTTGTTTTAATTTCCTGTTTTGGTTTAATTTTCCTCTGTCAATTAGGTTTCCCTTTTATTCTAGGGTTTGATGGCTATATAAGCCCAGTTAAGAGATGTAATTAGGGTCTTTTGTCAGTTTTATTCACAAGTTACAGATTATAGAGTTTCTTTTGGGTCTCTATGCCCTAGAACTCAATTATCTTCATTCCAACTTCTATTCTATAGCTTTTTCCTTCTGTTCTCTGTATTTTGGGACTGTTTGGGTCACTGGACAGCAGCTTATAGCCGCTTTTGATGCTATACTTCTTTGTATTGTGCTGATCTGATTGTAATTTAACATCATCTATAGCTGAAGTTAGTTGAGTTTTGTTCATTTTTTTATTTATCAGATAACTGCTGCAATGGGAAAGAAGAAGACAGAGGAGGCTGGTGCAACCACGAAGGTTAAGTCAACCGGAAAAGATGCGCCTAAAGACGGGAAGAAAGAGAAACTATCAGTCTCTGCCATGTTGGCCAACATGGACCAGAAACCTGATAAGCCCAAGAAAGGATCTTCCTCAAGTACAAAGGCGAAAGGTGCTCCAAAGCGTCCATCCTACACTGATGATATTGATCTCCCCCCCTCTGATGAAGAAGATGAATATGTGTTGGAAGAGGGCCAACAAGAAGAAAAGCAGAAGAGGCCAGAATATAAGCCACTTGATGTATCCATAACAGACAAAGAGTTAAAGAAGCGTGCTCAGAAGGACCTTCTAGCTGCCCATGCTGTTGAGCAGGCTAAGAAGGAGGCCCTTAAAGACGATCATGATGCTTTCACTGTTGTTATTGGAAGCCGGGCATCGGTACTTGATGGTGAAGATGGCGATGCTAATGTCAAGGATATAACAGTAGAAAATTTTTCTGTGTCGGCTCGGGGAAAGGAACTTCTAAAGAACACCTCAGTGAAGATATCACATGGGAAGAGATATGGTTTGGTTGGCCCTAATGGAATGGGCAAGTCTACTCTCTTGAAGCTTCTTGCTTGGAGGAAGATTCCAGTACCAAAAAACATTGATGTGCTTTTGGTTGAACAGGAGGTAGTTGCTGACGATAGAACTGCCCTTGAAGCAGTTGTTTCAGCCAATGAAGAACTTGTCAAAATCCGGAAAGAGGTTGCAGATTTGCAGAATTCAGCTTCTGCTGAGGAAAAGGACGGTTATGATGATGATGTAGAGGGAGAGAAACTTACTGAATTGTATGAGAAATTACAGTTGATGGGGTCGGATGCGGCTGAAGCTCAGGCTTCAAAGATTCTTGCTGGGTTGGGGTTCACAAAGGATATGCAAGGCCGTCCAACTAAGTCCTTCAGTGGTGGTTGGAGGATGAGAATTTCATTAGCAAGGGCACTTTTTGTCCAGCCAACGCTTTTGTTGCTTGATGAACCCACTAACCATCTCGACTTGAGGGCTGTTCTCTGGTTGGAGGAGTACTTGTGCCGCTGGAAAAAAACTTTGGTCGTCGTCTCACATGACCGGGATTTCCTTAACACAGTTTGCAATGAAATTATTCATCTCCATGATCTGAAACTCCACATCTACCGTGGAAATTTTGATGATTTTGAAACTGGGTATGAGCAACGTCGCAAAGAAGTGAACAAAAAGTTTGAAATTTATGACAAGCAGATGAAAGCTGCAAAAAGGAGTGGAAATCGGGTTCAACAGGAAAAGGTCAAGGATCGAGCAAAGTCTGCAGCAGCTAAGGAAGCATCAAAGAGCAGGGGCAAGGGCAAGGTTGATGAAGATGACACACCAGTTGAAGCTCCTAAGAAGTGGAGAGATTACAGTGTGGAGTTCCACTTTCCCGAACCTACCGAGCTTACTCCTCCACTCTTGCAACTTGTTGAAGTCAGCTTCAGTTATCCAAAACGGGAGGATTTCAAGCTGTCAGGTGTTGATGTTGGTATTGATATGGGGACTCGTGTTGCCATTGTTGGACCTAACGGAGCTGGAAAGTCTACTCTGCTCAACCTTCTTGCAGGTGATTTGGTTCCTATGGAGGGTGAAGTGCGGAGGAGTCAGAAGTTGAGGATCGGTAGGTATTCACAGCACTTTGTGGATCTCCTGACAATGGGTGAGACCCCAGTTCAATACCTTCTTCGCCTTCATCCAGAACAAGAGGGACTTAGCAAGCAAGAGGCTGTCCGGGCAAAGCTTGGGAAATATGGACTCCCTAGCCACAACCATCTTACTCCTATTGCAAAATTATCCGGAGGGCAGAAAGCACGAGTTGTCTTCACATCAATATCCATGTCAAGGCCCCACATTTTGCTGTTGGATGAGCCCACGAATCATTTAGATATGCAGAGTATTGATGCCCTGGCTGATGCGCTTGATGAATTCACTGGTGGAGTTGTACTGGTGAGTCATGATTCTAGGCTGATATCACGGGTGTGTGACGATGAAGAGAAGAGTGAAATTTGGGTTGTTGAAGAGGGTACTGTGAGGACTTTCCCAGGGACTTTTGAGGAGTACAAGGATGAGCTACAAAGAGAAATTAAAGCTGAGGTCGATGACTAATAAGGCCAGAGGCATTTGTTTTTCTTTTTCTCTCTCTCTTTCTTGTAATGATAGTAAAATTTTGCAGATTCCATGTTTTAAGATTTTCCATGAGTTTGCTTGCTCATGGACTACATCCTACTTACTGATGCATTTTTATTGTTCTGTCATTTGAGTGTATTATAATTCTACTTTGGTTAAGCGGAGTGTACCATTAGCTCATTGATGTAATCACTTCAACATTTTATATGTAGTTTTCATTTTCAACAGCGGAGCAATTCCCATAAATTATTGTATTTCTTTTTAGGGATTTGTATTGGGGGAGTTTGTTCTATACTTGTAGACTTGATTATAAGGAAAATTCTGTTGAGAAGACAATTACTTTCGAAATTGGAAAAATATTGTAATCTTGTTGTTTATGGTTTGGTTTGCTGTCTGTCTGTGTTGTGTTTAAGGCCAAACAATTGTTAAATTCTAAAAAGTATCCTCTCTTCTTCCCCTACACTATTATTCTAAGAAACCCAAATGTATCAATCCAATTTCTCATCTTCACCTAAAATAAATTTATGGTTTATGGTTTGGTGTAAATTTATGGTTTATGTTATTTGAGGGAATATAAGGGGAGTATATATCTCAGTGAGCTTCAGTTAGGAATAAAAAGGGTATATAATGCAACCTTTTCACAAAAGTCATATTCAGTTCATGGTTAATATTGTATAAATTAGCTTTTGATTTAGTGATATTTATCTTTAGTTAGTTGGAGGAAATCTCAGATTCAACTCACATGGATGACGATGACAATATATATTTGTGGTGATTTTATATATCTAGTTGTGACTAGCCTCATTGTGGTGATGTAACCTTATTATGTGTGTATTGGCTCGATGTAAGAGTATACGAGCTAAATTGGATTTCATCAAGTCTCAAGTTTCAAGTTTAAGTATAGGAGTTAAATTGGCAGCTATCATGTTTACCTCTCAACGTTTTAAATGCCAAATATCAAACAAAGTTCTTTCTGCACTTTATTCTCAAAGCCTAAAACAAATCCGCCCAACGTGTTAAACTTACGCGGTCCATTGCTAAATGTCAAAAAGTCCACCCAGCAACGACCGGATTATAGCCGCCACCTAACGTGGGGCCCATCAAGGATTGACGGTCCACATAGCGATAGGACCCTTCTCAGCACTAACAGAAATCCACAGGCCGACAGGTCCACCGTTCTAACCAAAATTAAAAAATAAAAATAAAATATATAAAATAAAAAAATCAATGAAAAAACGGGTGAGAACAAGAAAGAAAGTCTGTCTCGAAAAGTGGAATGAGCTCTTCTATCGCATGACGTGTCTTTGCAAATTCTGATGGAGTCGAACCCCAAGCCTTCAGGTTCGTAAATTTTCCCATGAAATTTTTCATGAATTTCTGGCTATTCGATTTCGTTTCTCTTTAATTCGGTTGAATTTTGCTGTGTTTCTTTTCTGGGTTAGACAAAAGTTTGATTTTTTTTTTTTCGTCTTGTTTTCTTTTTGACGTTATTGTTAGTTTGGTTAAGGGTTGGATGGTTTGGGAGTTTTGGTGGGTTGTTAAGAGTTATTGGAGTTTTGGGTTTTGATTGTTGAACAGGGAGTATGAATTTCATGTTGGAATTGTTTTGAGGATAGGATTTGTTTGTTTGTTGAGAATATTTGCTAGAAAAAGGATGGAATTCCAGTTTTGATTCATTTCTTGTTCATCTTTTATGACCCTAGAATAACAAGCACATCCAATTGACTGGAAAAGACTCCTCTGCGCCCCCTTTTAAGTAACAAAGTGTTGGGTTAGTGTTAAGGGGTCGAATTGTGGTGATACAGATGACGATTCGGCTAGTGTAATATTTATATAATTTAGCTTTTTTATTAAAAAAAAAAAATTGATGATGATTATTGCAATTCGGGTGATACGAATGATGGTTCAGCTATTGAAATGATTGACAGAATGGATTATCTTTTAAAATGGAGTACTAGATTTTATTCGAGCAAAATTAACATGTAGCTTGCTTGCTCATAGCTCTCTTTGTAGCTAAAGCTGTCGAT
Organism: Prunus kanzakura; assembly: GCA_020521455.1. Classification (NCBI taxonomy): domain Eukaryota; kingdom Viridiplantae; phylum Streptophyta; class Magnoliopsida; order Rosales; family Rosaceae; genus Prunus; species Prunus kanzakura. Next base: position 695,159 of record BPUM01000874.1, on the reverse strand, counting down.
AAAGTTACATAAAGTTTGTTTGCTCAGTATGTTTAACTCGTGGACTATCTTTAATGCTAGGTGGTAACCCCTTAACTCATTTGTCACCCAAAATCCCCTTAGGTAGTTTGAGAAACTCAATGTCTTCTGTTGGAAAAACGGTTTCTCTTATTTTTTGTTTTCTTTCTTGTTAAGAGTTTTGTCTGGTCTGTCAGAGTTACCATAGTCCTTCTATGTTGATGTTCTTAGGGTTGTTTGGAACCTGTTGGGAATTTTCTATGGTGTTTAATGGGTTCAACCAGATTTATCAGAAATAAGAAAATCAACTGGATAGCAGGGTAATCAGAAGCACGGGGGCAAGTAGGAAGGCATAATAGGAACTCGAGAGGAAAAAAAAACAAGAACGTTCATATGCTTACCAATAAAACCCTAGGCAGTACAAATCGACTAATTATGACCTCCGAACAAAACACAAGAGAATTACCTGAAGCACCCTTGCTTCTACCAAAGTGGCATGGACAGTACCACTTGGACAGTAACTAGCTACAGAAGTTGAAATAAAAAATTTACAAAAAGAAACTTTCAAAATCTAGCAAGGACACGCTTCGTGACCACAAACTGTTCCTGTAATTCAGAGATTTAGAGGCAGGCAATGTGCTGTGACATTTTTGGATTTTTGTAAGTTTAAAAGATGTAGGAGTTGTAGGAAGTCTGTTTTTGTAACTTCAATGTTTGATTAACTTGGTAGATTGTGGTTAAGGTCGTGTGGTAGTTATGGTATTTTTGCTTTGGAAAGTGAGTTACATTTTTGCCTTTCACAGCTAATGGTCCTCCCCCAAAACCGTGGGAGAGAGCAGGTTCCTCATCTGGTCCTGCACCTTTTAAACCCCCATCAGCTGGAAGCACAAGTGATGTAGTTGAGGCTTCAGGAACTGCTAAACCTGGAGAAATAGTTTCAAGTTCTGATAGAAATGCCACTGTTAATAGAAATGCTCTTGCTAGGCCTGTTCCCTCAAGGCCTTGGGATCAGAACTATGGGAGCAGCAGCAACTACGGAGGTTAGTGAAAGCATGAACCTCTCCATCCCCTGATTTGTCGCTTTCCAAAATTTATTTGTGTTTATTCGTCTGTTTTTTGTTTTTCCTAGGCTATGGTTCTACTGTGAACTATAACTCGGGTTACGGCTCTGGAATCTCCGGAATGTCTGGAATGTCTGGAATGTATGGTTCATCATATGGTGGAACTGGAGGATTATATGGTGGGGGAATGTATGGCAACAACAGCATGTATAGGGGAGGGTATGGAGGTGGAATGTACGGATCTTCTGGGATGTATGGAGGTGGAATGTACAATGGTGGTCTTGGAGGCCAGATGGGTGGTTATGGAATGGGCATGGGTGGCCCTTATGGAGATCAAGATCCAAATGATCCATATGGTGGTCCTCCATCTCCACCAGGGTTTTGGATTTCAGTACTTCGGGTGGTAAGCATTTTATGTTTTTACTTGTTTATACTTTCATATTCGATGGATGAGAAATGCATAATGTAATAAACAAATGTATTATGAAAGTAGCAAGGTATAATAGACTATCAAGCTTTCTAAATGAATGTGTCAAAATTAGTATAACATGAATCGAATTGTTTGCCGGTTTACCTTGTTTTCTGGAGCCTGCTTATAGGGCATCTGTAACTCTTTTCTTTTGGATGGGGATTGGTAGAACAAGAAAGGGATGTGCTTTTTAACACCCCTTATAATAATAAACTAAAAAATTAATTAGAGTTATTTTGGAATTTTGATGACTTTCATACTATTACTTATTCTCAATTTTTCCTCTTATGGCAGACGCAAGGTGTGGTTAACTTTTTTGGTCGAATTGCAATTCTCATAGACCAGAACACCCAGGCATTCCATATGTTCATGTCTGCACTTCTTCAGGTAATCATCTGTCATTGCATCTCTTTATTTGTCGTCAGTGTAGAATAAACTTTTGTTCAACACCTGTTAAATGAATTATTTCTTAGAGAAGCCCATCATTTTCAATCCCAGACATGGAGCATGCAGTATTCCAAAGTCTGACATATTTTAATCGGAAGTTTAATGTGGTGGTTTAGAATATCTGGCCATCTTACTTTTTGTTTACATCTTGCCACCTTCCTTTAGTAGATGATATTGAAATGGCAACTGGAGGAATTCCCATGTATCAGTTGCTGTAACTTTCATGCAAAAAGCACAGAAAGTTCCTATATCTTATTAAAGATGTGGTGACTGGTTTGATAGCGCTTTCATATCCTCGCTTCTTCGGGGTGGAATGGAAAACCAATGGCCATAGCTTTGGAATTATTTTGCAACTTATTAGCCCCATTTAAGCATTTTCTAACTGGTTGTCAATACTTTGCTGCAGCTTTTTGATCGCTCTGGATTATTGTATGGAGAGCTGGCTAGATTTGTATTAAGGATACTGGGAGTTAAAACAAAACCCAATAAGGTTCATCCACAAGGTCCCAACGGGGGTCCTCTCCACGGACCCCATGGACCCCAGAACTACATCGAGGGTCCGAGACCTGCTCCGAGTGGTGGTTGGGACAATGTTTGGGAAAATGATACCAGTAAATGATGAGACTTTATGAAACAGTGTGATCTTGCTTGCCTCTGTGAATCCTGCTTGCATTTAGAGAACCAGAAAAGGATAAAGGGATCTCTTCCACCCCCAATTTGAGTGAACGGAAATGCCAATATGAATGTTGATGTGGTGTCATGTAATCTCTGCAGCTCGTGCCAAATTGTTTATGGCTCATTAGATGACTAGCCAGTAAAAAAAAAAGAAGCAATAATAAGATATAAGCTTTGTGTCATGAATTTTAGTATGGATGACTACCAATTATAAGTTGTGATGTTATATTCATGACATCCTCATTCTTGATCTTATTCTACCTGCCACAATAAATCCTCTGATCTTGGAAATTAAGCTGGGGTATTTGCTTTGTTTTTTCATCAATGTAGTGCTACACTAGGAGTGAACGTACTTCCACATCGTCCAACTAGTACATTACTCCCTTGGGGTGTTAGTTTGTGTTTAAAAACTAAAATACATTACAACTCCTAAGCACAACACTACTACTTTCAGCACAGATTATCACTCCAAGTACAATCACTCCAAGCACGAACATTTGAATTTGGTACACTTCCACTCTAAGCACAAATATTACCACTAAAAGAGTATACATTGCCGCTCCAAGCATAGACACTACAACTATTCGCACTTAGTGCAGTGAAGCACCTAGAAAAACTATATTTCCCTATAGTTTTTCATGATAATTGGGGGAGCAAGCTAGGCACATTCATTTGGTAGGAGGCCAATGAGTCTGAAGGACTTAGTTTGGGATTTTTTTTTTGCACAAAAAATTGGCTTTATTTTAAAGTTAAGGAGTTTAAGGTCTTTGGTAAAAGTTAGCAGCACTCTGGCCCCCTTTCTCCTTGCCGACCACGCTAGGGGGGAGGTGGCCACTGCCCCTACTCCCCTCCGCCCATCTTCCCCTTCCTTTCCTCATCTCCCCATATTTTTCTCCCATCTTTTCCCTTCCTCTTATGCCCTCTTCTCCTCTCTTTCCCCTCCCCAAATAATCTAGATCTGTTTGTCTGTTTGTTTTGTTTGATTGTTTTTGCAGTGTTCTAGGTGCCTAGTGTTGTCTTTATCTCGACGGCGGCGACAGTAGTGATGTTGGATTGTGTCTATCATCGGGAAAGTTGTGATACTTGGTGGCTGATGTTTCGTCTCTGTTTCAATGACAGCGGCAGCAGTGACGCTGGTGGTAGTTGTTGGGATGTGGTGCTCTTATCTACTCTACACTGACCAAGAAATATGCTTGGTCATAGGAGGTTTTCTTTGCCCAGTTTCGAGTTGAAGTGTAGTGCTTCTCAAGGGTCCTTTTATTGTTGTTGATGTGGTGATGATGGATTGTGTTTTTCCTCGGGAGAGTTGTGATACCTGATGGCTGATGTTTTGTCTCTGTTTCAACGGCGGCGGCAACAGCGACGCTAATGGTAGTTGTTGGGATGTGGTGCTCTTCTCTACTTTGCGCCGACTAAAGAACTATGTTTGATCATAGGAGGTTTTCTTTGTCTGGTTCTAAGTTGAAGTGGAGTGCTTCTCAGGGATCCTTTTACTGTTGTTTATGTGTTCCTCCTACGTGTTCTCTCCCGGTTTATGCTATGGTATGCCTTGCAGTTTATGTGGGTGTTAAAGGACTATGATTTTACTCATAGAAGACTTCTTTTGACAATTGGGATGTTTTGCGGTCCTCTCATGTGGGTCTACTGTGTTGGTCTATAGTTGCAGTTCTCGTTGGAGGTCTATGTGTTAGTTTTCGTTTTTGATTTATTCTTTTATTGTAATGGTCCAAATTGACCTGAATCAGACTCTCTTGTTAGTCCATGAAATGTGTGGTACTCTTTCCTCCCCTGGGGTTTGTCCCATGAGGTTGTCTTAGGAAGGTTTTAACGAGGCCACTGTATCATGTTGTTCTTTGTACGTCTTTGGTTCTATGAATGAATTCTCTTTCTTTAAAAAAAGGTCTTTGATAAAAATAAAATATGTTGATTATTTTAAAAGCAATGGCCTGCTGACAGGAACCTCTAGGTTGCTTTTTAAAGCTGCTTTCACAAGAAGTAGATAATAGCCTTTAATGAATTTTTAAAATTCCCATAATACCATCAATAGTTTTAAAAAATGACATCGTCTACAACCACTAACCACCACTACCACCACAACTACCACAACCACCAACTCCACCTCCACCACTACCATCACCACCACCACACCTCCTCCACCCCCACTACCATCACCACCACCACCACCGCCACCACCACACCGCCACTACAACCACAACCCCCACGTAGTTAACACATAACACTTTCAACATGATGTCCATTTCAGTCATTATCAACAGTTACAATTGCTTTATATTAAAATTTACCAACATCATGTCCATTTTAGTCATTATCCACAATTACCATAGTTTTATATTAAAATTTACCAAACGGCTTTCACATTACTTTTTTATACTAACAACATTTTAAAAATATTGTTTACCAATTATGGAAGTGATAGCAATCCTAAATTGACCCTTAGTTTATACATTTACGAACCTTTTTATTTAATTGTTTTTCTTTTTTCCCATTATGACTTAAAATGTAGCTACGTTAAGGGACTTGGATATTTGATAATTGACATCACTAGAGAAGTTACTGCTTCAAAATATTTAATTGATTACTGCTTATTTTGCACATAATTTGCAGGAAATAATATGAAAATTTGCACCAGTAACTGAAGAAATATTAGTTATACCCCAAAGGTTCTCAGTATAAAGACAGGCAAAAAAAACAAAGAAGGTTATCACCATAGACAATACATAAAATTGATTTCCATATAATCGAGCGGAGGTAAATTCGATAGAAGCTCAGCATTGGACCATTAATTGCCTTGTCAATGATAGTAATGAGTGATCTGTGCAAACCCATTCCAGTTCCGGATCACATCGATACGCTCCCACTGCGACACCTCAACATCTCCTATTGCTCGGAAGAGTGACACTCTAGGGCATAACTCTACAATAGGGTTAAATACTTTTTTGGTCATTGAGTTTTACACGAAAATTCAATTTAGTAATTGAGAAAAAAATTTAGCCAAATTGGTAACTATGTTTCCCAAAGTTTACAATTTATAGACATTCCGTTATCTTTGGTTAAGTGTAGTTTGTATTTTTATTTTTCTTGGAAGCACCTTCAATCTTCTTCCTCTAACTCAACAATTTAGTGTACATATATATACAAATTAGGGGAAATCTTAGGTTGAAATCGAAATTGTGAGATACAAGGAAAAATAAAAAATCCAAACCAAATTAAAATGAAAATAACAACTTACCAATATATTTTGGTGCTCTATCACCTTGATTACTTCTCCTTTCCATCCAAAGTCACAATACGGTTCTTACTCAATTGATTCACGCTTCAATATAATATCGAATCCGTGACCTTATACCTCACAATTTTGATTTCAACCCAAGATTTCCCCTAATTTGTTAAACCCCAATATCACAATATATCCTAACTACTTGAGTTAGAAGAAGAAACTGAACGTGCTCCCTTAAAAAATAAAAATAAAAATTGTACTCAACGGAAGTTAATAAAATGTCTATAAATTGTAAACTTTAGGAAACACATTGACCAATTTGGCAAAAACAATTTTTTTTTTTTTTTGATCAAATAGAAAGATTCATTCAACCGTAGCACCAACCAATGATAAAGTTTACATACGAACGGAGAGCGTTATTGTGGCCTCATTAAAACCTTGCCATCCAAAACCCCCAATGGGGAAAAATCCGGTCAAGGAAAAAGAGTACCACCGCATCTCAAAAACAAACAATGAATTACACCATAGCTATATCCTTATCTAAAAGAATGCTTAACCATGGAGGAGCATGGTCTTTCCAAAAAAGTCGAGATCTCACTCTCAACCCATGCTGGGCTAGACTATGTGCCACCCCATTACCCTGCCGGTGTTGGTAGAACACTCCAGCCACCTCTCGATCAACCATTAATCGACGAACATCCTCCACCACATTACCAATATTACTCCACCAATCCAACCCATCTTTAAGAATAGAAACAGCTTCTTGAGAATCAAGACCAATGGTAAACCGAGTAAAACCCATGTATCCCATCATCAATAACCCTTCTTGGACAGCCACCAACTCCGTGCCCAAAACATCCAAACCAGGTGGACCAAACGATGCGAAACCACAGATAAAGTTTCCGGCGTGGTCACGACAACATCCCCCAGACCCCGACCACCTTGCTCACGTCCCACAACCCCATCACAGTTAAGGAGAAGAGTATTGACTCGTGGTTTCAACCAACGGGCCTGTGGAGAGACGAGGGGGAGCTTGGACCGCTCCTCACAAGATTTAAACACTTCCAGTATTTCCATCGTGTTTTTCACCATATTATCCACCCGTGTAATCTGTTTCCCATGCAAAGAATCATTACGTAGTTTCCACGCACGCCACGCACAACAAGCAAAGCGCTCAAATTCTGCTTTCGACAGCATTGAAGCCACAACCTCAAAAGCATCAGCGAAGGTGCCCCCCGCCATATTAATTCGCCGGATGAAATGGGTACACTTCCATAGCTTTTGACTCATTTTACACGACCACAAAGCGTGGAAAGCATCTTCAGGATAGTTCCCACACCTTGAGCACACATGAGACGGAAGCACCCTTTTCTTAAATAAATTGACTTCAGTTGGTAGAATTTCAGTACATGCCCGCCAAAGCAGCATCTTAATTTTATTGGGGACAGCAAGCTTCCAAATTCGCATCCAGAGGCCTTCTTGAGCACTCTGATCCGATCCCCCCACTCCAAAATCCTCATCGCACTGCCTTACCGCCACACGATATCCAGTTTTAACGGAATATTTCCCGTTCTTTGAGAAAAACCAATATTTGCTATCACCCAGCTGTGAAACTGATCCCAAAGAGATGCCAGAAATGATATCTCGATCTTCCAAGCTAAAATGTTGCTCTAACAGTGGTAAATTCCAAGAGCCAGAAGCCGTTATAAGGTCAGAAACCATAGAAGTCCGCTCCAGCCCTCTAGTCATCAACGGTTTAAACGTAAATGGTTTTGGAATCCACCTATCTTGGAGAACACGGATAGAAGCTCCATTGCCCACCCTCCAAAGCAAGCCATCCTCAATAACCTCACGTCCCCACAGAATAGATCTCCATATCATTGACGGCGAGCTCCCCAAACTAGCCTGCATAAAATCATTCTCTGGAAAATATCGGGCTTTAAGCATCTTAGCCACCAGAGAGGTGGGGTTCTCTAAAATACGCCAAGCCTGTTTTGCGACCATGGCTTTATTAAAAGCTTCAAAGTGTCTGAAACTAAGGCCTCCCAGACATTTTGGTTTACACAATTTTCTCCAACCCAACCAATGAATTCATTTCCTACCACTCTTCCCCCACCAGTACCTTGCAATCATAGCAGATAATTCCTGACACAAAGATTTTGGCAGCTGAAATACTCCTATTGTATAAGTAGGTAGTGCCTGACCAACCGCCTTAATTAAGACTTCCTTGCCCGCCGCTGACAGCAACTTCGTATCCCAAGTATTAAGCTTGCGCCACACTTGTTCTCGCACATGATTAAACATCCGGGATTTGCTGCGTTGAGCTAAGGTGGGCAGCCCAAGGTAGCGTTCATGACATGTAACAATCGGCACTCCAAGCATTTCAGCAATCAATTGCTTCATCACCGGATCAGTGTTGGGGCTAAAACATACTGCAGACTTATCAAAATTAATTTTCTGACCAGATGCTCTCTCATACATGCTGAGAATCTGAAGCAAATAAGCACAATCAGCAAGATGGGCATTACAAAAAAATAGGCTATCATCTGCAAAAAAATAAATGAGAAATAGTAGGTGCTCCCTGAGCCACGGAAATGCCACTAATACGCTTGATTCTGAGTGCGTTAGAAAGCAAAGCAGATAGTCCCTCCGCACAAATTAAAAACAGATAAGGAGAGAGAGGATCTCCCTGACGCAGCCCCCTTGATGGCACAATCATTCCCGAAGCCACCCCCCGAACTTGAACAGAGTATGTAACAGTGGATATACAATCAATGATTAGCTCCACCCACCTATCAGTAAAGCCCAAACGCTTAAGCATAGCCTCAATAAAGGTCCATTCCACCCTTTCATAAGCTTTAGACATATCCAGCTTTAGTAACATTTTCTTCAGCTTACTCCCACCACGCCGTTTAATAGCTTGAATGCTTTCAAAAGCAGCAAGAATGTTATCCGTAATCAGCCGTGTAGGGACAAACGCGCTCTGAAACTCGGAGATGATAAGCGGCATAATAGGCTTCAACATGTTAACTATAGTCTTGGAAATCATCTTATAGATAACCGTACACAACTAATCGGCCGAAACTCCGTAACTTTTACCGGATTGGCAACCTTAGGAATGAGTGTCAAAAGTGTGTGATTAATTGCTTTCACACTGGCACCCCCATTCAATACATTAAGGCAGTACCCTGTCAAATCATTGCCTACCACCCCCCAATACTTCTGATAAAACAGTGCCGACATACCATCCACTCCTGGAGACTTAGTAGGAAACATTTGACCCAAAGAAGTTTCGATCTCCTCCCTTAAGGAAACTTGATTGAGGCGCAAATTTTGAGATGGAGTGAGTATCGGTTTGACCACCTCAGTGACTGCCCCTGCCTCATGAAGTCCATTGGAAGCAAACAAGCCTTGAAAATAATCACAAAAAACAATGCCAATACTTTCAGTAGATGTACGCCATATCCCCTGATCATCTACAATAGTCGTAATTAGATTCCGTCGTCCCCACATTTTTGCATGTTCATGGAAAAATCTAGTATTTTTGTCCCCATATTTCATCCATGAGACCCGCGATCTTTGCCTCCACAACATTTCTTCTCTTTCCAGTAACACATCCATTTCCCTACAAATATCTCTCTGTTGAACCTCAACTACTGGAGAAGACCTTCTGCTTTGGGTGTCATCTAACTTCCGCTGCAGACTTCGGAGCTTTGTGGGTATTCGGCCTACATGGTCATTATTCCACGTCTGCAGAGGCCCTTGACATGCCTTCAATTTCTCTACGACAGTTCCAGTCTCAGACTCCCAAGCATGCGTAATGACGTCTTGGCAACCCTCAACAGTAGTCCACATTTCCTCGAACAAAAACCGCTTATGCTTCCGCGCCCAAGTACTTGGTCTCAAATATGACAACAAAGGGAGATGGTCAAACACCATAGAATTCAGATGATGCGTTGTGACCTCAGGAAAGGTCCTAACAAAGTCACCATTAGCCACCATTCTATCCAGCCGAAGCTTTACATTCCCAGCCCCTTGCCACCAGTTAGACCATGTAAACTTATACCCCTGAAACCGAATAGTTGTCAAACCACACTCCTCCAAAGCTTCCCGAAAGGCCCTCATTTGTGACATGGGTCGGAAATGGCGACCAAAGTACTCATGAGCCTCAAGTATTTCATTGAAATCCCCACCTACAAGCCATGGCCCTTGAACAGTCCCCGCAATTCGACGTAGCAAATCCCAAGAGTGCCGACGTAACCTCGTTTCAGGATTACCATAAAACCCAGTAAAGCGGAAAGTCTCCATATCCACACCCTTTAAAATAGCGTCAATATGCCCTAGAGAAGAAGAAAGAATAGATACTTCCACTCCGTGTTGCCATAACAAAGCTAAACCCCCCGCCCTTCCTTCTCTTCCCACACTGAAGCACCCCATCATACCCAACTGCCGTTGCACACACTCCATCTGGCGCACCGTCTTTTTGGTCTCTGACAAAAAGATGATACGAGGCTTTTTATCTCTGAGAAGGAATCTTCCAGCATAATATTGTCATTGCTCGTGATGGGCCCGACCCCTGGGACCCATCACGGGTGTGCGCTTAGCACCAGATGTATTATCAGTCATCACAGGACTCCCCCGGGGCCTAGCACGGCCCAGTTGAAAGCCACGTCGTATACTACCTTTGTAGAATGAGGTTGGCGGCCCCAAGATAGCAAAAGCCGCAGTGTTATCTTCCCCCAAAACTATTTTGCCCTTGTCCGAACGCCTTGGAGCAGTAGGAAGGATCTGTGAGATATCCCCATCTAGCCGTAGGGGACCCATATCCGACCTCGTAGCCTCAGCGACCCCTTGGTTCAGATGCACCCTACCTTCCCTGTGGCCAACCACATCACCATCGGCCCCTTGTGAGGAGACCGTGACCTCCTTTTCCTTGTGCACTGGACGCCTTTTAAAGACTTGCGCCAGGGGGCAATCCATCCCACTATCCATCTCCATCATTCCTTGCCCGTCAAAGGCCTCGTCGAAGGATCGAACCACCCCCGTACGCTTGGACGGCATCGAAGCCGTGTCATCCTTTTGAGGTTCGTCATCAAAGAAACCTAGCCGCTGGCCTGTTAAATGATTCTCTGCCCGGATACTATACACATCCTTCATTATCATTTTCCACCGTCTGTATTGTTCAACTTCAATAGCCCCTGAGGCCTTGACACTGCATGCAGCACCCACGTGGTCCAGTCGCCCACAATATAAACAGAAATACGGGAGCCGCTCATATTCGATTTCATACTATTTAGCCGGTTCATCTGCCGACAAACGCAGTGTGACACATCATTTCAGCGGCTCATTGATTTTCAAACCCACCCTAATACGTAGAAAGCTCCCCAAGCAGTCTCCATTTAAGCCACGATCCACCATGTAGAACGTACCCAAAAAATTACCTAGTTTTTCTCCCATGGCCAGGGTCAGAAAAATCGGCGGAATACGGCGCACACGCACCCAAAAACTTTACGAATCCACCGAAATGGACATAGGATCCACTTCACCATCAGTGCTCGCCAGTAGCAACATCGCCCTATCAAAAGTCCAAGGGGAGCCCCTCATCACCTTCTTCCTATCAAAATCTATTTTGAAAGAGAACAGGAACCTCTTGGGGTCGTCCAGAGACACCGCAGTGAACTCCTCCCTGGTATGCCAAATCCTCTTCAACGTGCCAAATAAAGCCTCCTTATGAAACGCCTTTGAAGTGAGCAATTTCCCAACAAGCAAGAACCGTTCAGCCTTCAAGTTTCCCAGATCCTCTAACCCGACAACCTCCACTGATTCAGATTCTGAAATTGCCAAGGAAGAGGTGAGACCTGATACCAGTTCATCAACAGCCGCCATCATCCACTCGATGCTTCCCTCTGTAAGCCGAAGGCAACACCCAAAACCCGCTTGAACAATAGTGCCGTCGTATTCCACACTGTACGTGTGATGAAACAGACACCGTTGAAAGCAGCCGTAAACCACAAGCAATCACCTAGAAACCCTAACCAACATGTACTGGAGACTGGCGGCGCTAAAACCCTAACCTTGGAGGAAGGGACTTTTTTTTCCACTCATAGAAAGTTTGGGCTATCCCATCCGGCAAAAACAATTTCTCAATGACCAAATTGAATTTTTGTGTAAAAACTAGTGACCAAAACGGTATTTAACCCAATAAAACTTAATTAGTAGAGTGAAACTCTAAGAGCAAGGGAAGGCTTGATTAGGCATTATAAGGCATTGACATCATCGATCTTCCATTTCCACTGTAGTAGAGAACAGAAACAGTTCATTTGTTTGTCAAAATAATCATTTTGCATTCTTGTTCAGGTATTTCTATCGTCCTGCTTAATGCACATGACTTTCAGGTGATTACATGATTATTTGCATAGAAGCATAAGCAAACAAAGAATGAATGAACTAAAAATTACAAGAGTTCTACATTGATGGCTTCCTAGACCAGCTACATAAATTACATTAGTGTGGATAGGAGTCACAAGACAAAGCGTTGAAGTAACTTCCATCGAAATTTTCAAATCTGTGCACCTATTGACAAGGGAGAATGGGCTAGTCCATATTAATTTCCCGACCTCATTGTAAAGCTAAGCACCTTCTTTCGGCTCACGCACCTTCAATCGTGCCAGAATAGAAAGAAGAAAAGGATAGGAAGCTCGTGCATTTTAGCTCACACGAGCTTGAGGATAGACGTGAAAGCATTTTAGCATACTCCTCTGGAGTCCTCTGAAAATTGACCACGAAAGCCTCATAAGATCCTATAGTAGGCCCACCAACTTCCTTAATGCTTCTAATGCACTGCGTATGCATAAAAGTTGTGCCATCGACACAAAAATCAATGGGTATTAACAAATCTTTGTTTTAGCTTCTGCATATCATCTATCTAAGAAATTCAGGACCACTTGCAGAGAATACAGTTAAATGCTACTACGGCCTCAGAAGAAATCTCAATGTATGAAGAAAAGTTAAGAGTAACTAGAAAAGGGAAGCATGATGTTTTAGTTTTCGCTTCCTACCAAAAAGATAGGAGAATATAGGATAAATAAAAATGAAAATAAAAAGTAAAACAATGCACCATTTTATTTGGGGAAAATTTTGATGAAATTAAGTCTTTCTAGCACAAAATAAGAAAATTATAACGAAGGATCCTAGTACCCAAACAATGCACCATTTTATTTGGGGAAAACAGTGAACCATTTCAATTTCTTAGGTATTACCATGACCTTGAGGTACCCAAACAAGGGCTTTCGGCAAGGAAGTTTTTGGGGTTTCATCAGCCAAGCGCAAAGAAAGCATCCGAGTTAGAGTCGAACCCACAAGCATTAGGTATTCATTGGGCTCCCATCCAATGTCCAAGTGCCGGGCATAGGCAGCAAGTGAAAACTTGAGATGACATTGCTCACCAAGCCTAGTATTAGTATTGGTATTTAATTGGAAATCCCATAGGCAAACAAGTCTCGTAGTTCTACCCATTATCTAAGCGATTTTTAAATTTTACTAATACAAGAAAACTACGAAAAATTTGTTAGCGAGATCCTAGTTTAATTAGGAGATTTATTTCCTAGTCTATTATGACTCTATTTCTTTCCTTTTGTACAAATATTGTGTAATTAGAATTTTATCTTGTTTCCTAGTTTGACCCTACTAGGGTTACATCCTTGTATTATAAATATCTCCTTTTGGAGAATAAAATACAATCTACAAATATTCTACCCATATTATTTGACTTGGCTTCAGAGCCAATTTTTCTGGTGACTTGTGTGTTGTGCCCACCCTTGTTCTATCCCCATATATATATATATATTTTTTTCTACCTTTGCTATGTGTGCCCTTATGGGTTTGTGTGTTGTGTTGTAGTGTTCGTGCCTCTACTGTGTTCATGCCATTCTTGTCTTCATGCATCTGTTGTATTTGTGCCTCTGTTGTGTTCCACTGTGTACTCTGCTGTGTTCGTGCCTCTACTGTGTTCGTGCATCTTCCATATTTGTGCCTCTGCTGTATTCCGTTATATACTCTACCGTGATCTGTTGAGTTTCTATTGCAATCATGGGTGGTAACTCCATTGTTGGTGCTCTTTCTGCTGCTTATGCAAATTTGTGTGTTTCTAACTCTATTCCATGTACTGGCTCCAATACTTGGATAATTGACACTAGTGCTTCTGATCATATGACTTATGGTGCTAAATTTTTTGATGGGTTGTCTAGTAACACCTGTGACCCATACATAACTAGTGCTAATGACTTGCCCTCTCCAATTACTGGCAAGGGCACAATCTCTCTCACTCCTACTTTGTCCTTGTCTCGTGCGTTACTAGTTTCCAAATCCATTGTAACTTCTTATCTGTTAGTCGATTACTTGATACACTTAATGCTTCTGCTACTTTCTATCCTACATATTGCTCTTTTCAGGATCTCAAGACTCACGAGACTATTGGGCATGGTAAACGGATAGGGGGGGGGGGGTTATATTATTTGACATTGCCTTCTGCACCAGTTCGTGATCGTGTCTTTAATACTGTTCAAAGCTGCAGTGTCAAAGAAAAACAACAAATTTGGTTATGGCATCGTCGCTTGGGACACCCATCGTTTGGCTACCTTAAGTATATGTTTCCATCTTTATTCCGCTCCTGCGATGAATCCAGTTTTAAGTGTGAGACATGTATTTTGGCCAAGAGCCATCGCACTGTGTTTCCTTTGGGTGACAGTAAAGCTGCAAAGCCTTTTGATTTAGTGCATTCTGTTGTATGGAGTCTGGCTCGCGCTACTTCGAAACGGATTTCGTTGGTTCGTCATATTTATTGATGATTGTACCAGACTTAATTGGGTTTTCTTGCTAAAAAATAAACATGATGTTGCTTCCATCCTTCCAGAGTTTTGTACTATGGTGTCTACTCAGTTTCATGCTCGGGTCAAAGTATTCCAAACTGATAACGGAGGAGAATATTTGAATAATACTTTGGCGTATTTTTCCCATGCTCAAGGTATTATTCACCAAACGACAACCCCTTTTACCCCTCAACAAAATGGTGTGTCTGAAATAAAGAACCGACAATTGCTTGAAGTTGCTTGTTCACTTATATTGGATATGTCTGCTCCCCATCATCTTTGTAGGCGTGCTGTTCTGTCTGATGCCTATTTGATTAATCGTACTCCTTGTCGGGTTCTTGATACTCAACATGATGTGTTTGGTGCCTTTGTTTCCCCTGTCTTTGTCTCCAAGTTGCCCCATAAAGTTTTTGGGTGTATTGCCTATGTTCATGTCTACTCTCATAAACGGAGTAAACTTAATCCTTGTGCTCTGCGCTGTGTCTTTAATTGGTTACTCTTCTACTCATAAGGGTTATAAGTACTATCATCCACCTACCCAGGAAGTGCATGTTACTTTGGACGTGACTTTTCATGAAGAAGTGCCCTATTATATCTTTCCCCCTCTCCAATTCAGGGGGAGAAGGAGAGTGAATTGGAGAGTCTTGGATTGGAGGATCTTGGACTTAATGATGTATGTGAAGATATTGCTTTTGGAGAGAAAACAACCGGTCGCCCATCTAATAGCGACCGGTCGCCCAAGTCTGGAGGGGAAGATGATGCTATTGGCTTCAAAACGACTAGTCGCCAAGATGGTCACAACCAGTCGTCTGGCTCTGCACCTGAAGATGATGCTCATGGCTTCAAAACGACCGGTTTCCAAGATGGGTACGACCGGTCGTCGGGGTCTGAAAGTGACAATTATGCTCTGTGAAAAAACGACCGGTTGCCTTGAGTAGTGCCACCGGTTGCCTAGGTTGTCTGGTGCTATTTCTTGTGATTCTTGTGAAAACAAGTTTGATACAAGATCCCCCTTTGCCCTGCCATTGCTCCAGTCAAATCGTGACAATGAGTCAAGTGAGGTAATTTGTGATGATCTGTACTGTGTCTACTTATTAATTACCCCCACGAACTACTCGTGGGAAACCCAAAGTACAATATTCCCCTGATAGACATGCCAAATCTAAATATCCCATTAGCCATTATGTGACAACTCATCACTTATCTAAGTCATATGCATCATATTTATGTCAATTATCTAGTATATGTGTGCCAACTAAGCTGCAGGATGCTTTATCTAACCCCAAATGGATGGATGCCATGAATGTTGAAATGGATGCCTTAAATAAGACTAAGACATGAGATTTAGTTCCTTTTCCATGAGGGAAGAAAGCAGTTGGATGCAGATGGGTGTTTACTTTGAAGCATAAGGCTGATGATTCCATCGACCGTCACAAGGCTAGATTGGTAGCAAAGGGTTATACTCAGACCTATGGAGTGGATTATTTGGAGACCTTTGCTCCAATGGCAAAGCTTAATACTGTGCATGTACTTTTATCCCTAGCTGCTAACCATAACTGGCCCTTATTGCAGTTTGATGTCAAAAATGCGTTTCTACATGGTGACCTGAAGGAGGAGATTTATATGGATCTCCCTCCTGGTATTCTTGTAACCTCTAAGGAAAGTGTTGTGTGTAAGCTGCGGAAGTCCTTATATGGATTGAAGCAGTCTCCAAGAGCATGGTTTGGAAGATTTGCAGCGTCTATGACGAAGTTTGGGTATGTGCACAGTAACTCATACTATACTTTGTTCCTAAAGCACCATAAAGGTAAATTGACGGCTTTAATTATTAATGTTGATGATATGATTGTGACTGGAGATGATCAGGCAGAAATGCAAAGTCTTCATAAGCATCTGGCTTCCGAGTTTGAGATGAAGTCATTGGCTGATTTGAAGTACTTTCTTGGGATTGAAGTTGCCAGATCTAAACATGGTATCTTTCTGTCCTAAAGAAAGTATATTTTGGATATATTTGCAGAGACTGGAATGTTGGATTGTAAACCAATTGATACCCCTAGTGAACAGAATCATAAGTTGAGATTGTATCCAGATCAAGTCCCTATAGATAAAGAGCGTTATCAACAACTTGTGGGGAAATTAATTTATTTTGCTCATACACATCCTGATATTGCATATGCAGTGAGTGTAGTGAGTTGCATATGCAGTGAGTGTAGTGAGTCAGCTTATGCATTCTCCTAGTTAAGATCATGTGGGTGCGGTGATGTGCATTTTGAGGTATCTGAAAGTAACTCCTGTCAAGGGGTTAATGTTGTGCAAGTATGGTCATATAGATGTGGAAGTGTGGAAGGGTATACGGATGCTAATTGGGCTGGTTCAGTTACTGATAGACGTTCTACATCTGGGTATTACACATTTGTTGGTGGTAATCTTGTTACTTGGAGGAATAAAAAACAAAAAGTGGTGTCTAGGTCTAGTGCCAAGGTTGAGTACCATGGGATGGCTCCAGGTGTATGCAAGTTACTTTGGTTGAGAAGATTGTTGAGAGATCTTGGGTTTGGACCCCAGAAACCCATGGATTTGTGTTGTGATAATAAAGCTGCAATTGCAATTGCGCATAACACTGTGCAACATCATCGTACAAAGCACGTGGAGGTTGATCGACATTTTGTTAAAGAGAAGTTGGATGCTGAAATTATTTCTTTTCCGTTTATATCATCAAAGTATCAACTGGCAGATGTTCTTATGAAAGCTGTGTCTACTACGGTCTTTCTCAACTCGCTTGACAAGTTGGGCATGCGTGACATCTTTGCTCCAACTTGAGGGAGAGTGTTAGCGAGATCCTAGTTTAATTAGGAGATTTATTTCCTAGTCTATTAGGACTCTATTGCTTTCCTTTTGTACAGATATTGAGTAATTAAGATTTTATCTTGTTTTCTACTTTGACCCTACTAGGATTACATCCTTGTATTATAAATACCTCCTTTTGGAGAATGACATACAATTTGAAAATATTCTACCCATATTGTTTGACTAAAATGATACAGAATCAAGTAAAACTTTAAAGATGGTAGGACCATTAATACTCCTTCTGCGAACATGAATGAGATGCTACTACTTATATGCAAAGAATGATCACCAAACAAATTTAGTACCGTTTGATTAGTTGACATTTAGAAAACAATTACCTCGAATGATTTACGATTCGATTAGTTGTTCTTCCATCTAGATATAAGTTTACTATATTGGATACCATTCTGATTATGCCTTAGAAAAAGCATGACATGAGAGACAAGAAAAGCATAGGCACATATTTACTAGACATCAGACAAAGTTGATTTGTAATTTATTTAACTTGAAAACTTAAGAAAGTATATGCATTCTACCAAAAAAAAAAAATTTGGTGTAAAACTTTCGTTCCTTTATTTTCTGTTAAATCCCCCATATGTACACAGTGATCCTACACTGTGGACATGACTCAGGTTCCACTGACAAACACCACCTTTAAATTATAGGAATTGCTAATGCATGTAAAATGCAAACAGACTGAAACCCCATCATATGAAATCCAACTAATAGAATTAACAGCAGTCCAACTAGAAAACTCCAAAATCAGATAGTGATTCAGATATGGAAGAACTTGAAGAAATGGCACAACATATGTTAACATGTATGAATATTTATGAATATTGGCAATCATATGCTAATAGGACTCCTTGCCATAATACAATTTTATTGGGGCACAAATATGTTTGAGAGTTGTTGAATGGACATCCGGATAGAATTTATGACTCATTTCGCATGGACAAATATGTATTTTTAAGGTTGTGTCAAACCCTTGAGACTTTAGATCTTTTACATTATGATAGGCATGTGGATGTTCAAGAAGTAGTGGGTAAAAATGGGTCACTCTCTCATTACGAAAGGAGAGCCGTGCGTCACATCTAGGGTTTCTTATTGCATCCAGCTGCCGTCTTCTCTCGCTCAGTCGTTGTCACTCTCTCTCTCCTTTCAGTCACCTTTTTGCGCTCAGTTGTCGTCGTCCTCTCTCTCCAGACCAGTCGCGCTCAGTCGTCTTCTAGTGCTCAGTCGCTGTTGTTGTATTCGATACCTCTTCCCACTTTTATCATGCGTGTCTCATCCTCGCCTTCGGTACAACGTCAACCTCCAATCCATTGTTGCTATGGCTCTTCCCACTCTTCGAGGTCTAGTTTGATCACTGTCGAATTTTCCTCCCTTACTGTTTAGTGGTTTGTTTCCTTGTGTTTGGGCCTTGGCTCCTTTGGTCCCTACCATGTCTGTGCCCGTTTCTGATGATGATACCTTGGTTTCTAAGGTAGACTTCATGGTTCTTAAGTGCCTATGCACTGATGCCTATTCTAACAAGCCTATAGAGACTGGTCCAGTGGGGTCTCCTCGGAGCCTTCCTTAATATGTAATTGGAGCATTTGTGGGCTTGGCATTCGACGAATGCTTTTGTACCTGATACTTTGTTTCAGGTTAAGTGGCTGAGGCCAGTTTTCTTATTGTTGCTTGGTGTTTTCTCAATTATTCTCTCAACACATCTTTGACTCTTCGCCTGTCTTAAGGACTATGGATTCGTAGGAGGTTTCCTTGTCAGTGTTGGGATGATACGATGTGTCTTTGAGGACTTTTTTGTTTCTTTTTTTCCTAGCCTGTTCATTGTACTTTGTCTCTTCTCTTGTGTTGCTCCTTGCAGACTTCTCTATTTCCAGCGCCTTTTGTTATTGGAGGTGGATAGAGCTAGTGTAATTTGTGGGTTGTCTCTTTCTTTCTGGAGCTTTGGTGTGTTCTCTATTAAATGCTCTCACTATCTTGTGGCTATGCAAAGGACTATGATTTCATAGCAGGACTCTTTTGACAGTTGGGTTGTATTGAAGTGTTTTTGTCGGAGGGCTTTGTGTCAGTGTTGTTTTGCTTTGCTTTTGTACTGGTCTAACGTGACTGTATTTGTGAGAACCCGAAAAAAAAAATATATATATATATAATAATTATTTATCAATATGATTTTTACTTATTTAAATATTTATTGTGAAGATTTATATGTTATTAAATCTTGAGTCTAGTATGGGATTATCCTTTTAGTTGAAAGATGACACCATTCTTGTTATCCATGTGTAGAGACTTAGAATTTGTTTTAATCAAACCATATTCTTCCCCCTTTCCCTCTTTCTTTCTCTTCAAAAAATATGATTTTTATCCCAAATTGGGATGAGTTGTTCATCCATTGGAGGTGAGTCACCTAGTCTAAAGTTGGTGAGTCACCTAGCCTAAGCTTCTTTCTTATTCTCTTCTTCCCATTCATTGTATCATCACTCTTTCTTAACTTGATGACTCACATTATTCCCTTCCTCATATCTTATCTTTTGGTGGTGTGTGTTGTGATTTCATTGGCCAAAGGGGATGAGTCACATTATTCCCTTAATTTTATATCTTATCTTTTGGTAATTTAAAATATTGTTTATATAAATATTATTTGGGTGCATGCATAGCCTCTACTATAAATATCATGCTTCCTTACTTCATTAATTTATTCCAATCCTTTAAGATAGATTTCTACCATGAGAGAGAGAGAGAGAGAGAGAGAGAGAGAGAGAGAGAGAGAAGAAAGAAAAAGAAACAAGATGAAGAGCATGTGTGTTTGTCTTGCAATATTTCATACTTATCTTGGTGAGTGGGTTATGTAATGTGTTCTAAAAGTTCTTATTTTGTGATAAATCATGGATTTATTCTATTTACAAATCTCTCTCTATTTTCAAGTCAAGCATGTCTAATTTGTGCAATATTATATATTATTTGGAGTTTTTGTGAAGTATGTGTTATTCATGGAACATGAGAACTTCAGTGACAGGGTATCCGAAGGATAAATGTGTACCAGACGGGGACATAGGGCAGTGAGGCCAATAGGGGTCACGTGCTGGGTACAATTTGTGAAGGATAACCAAGATTTGAAGGAATGATGTGATATGATTTGGATTGCGTATATTTATATTATATTTTCTAGAGTGTGTAAAATGACATTGCTTGACTGACATATTACATAATCTACTCACTGAGCGGTGGTTTGCTCATCCCTCACCTACTTTGTTTTTTAGATCAATTAGTGGGCAAGACAAAGCCGAAACCGGAGAAGTTGGACTAGTTTAGAGTGTTAAACTTTTATTTATATCTTGTACCCTTGTAAGATTATTTTAATTTATTTTTATAAATATAATTGTAATGTATTTTAATCAATTTTTCAATCCTTTTATTTATTCCTTTCAATTCACGCACCCTGATTCGGGAGTATTCTTTATTCTCGAATCGGGTCGTGACAGTATTGGACTCTCTTGTTAGTTCATGACATGTGTGGTACTCTTTCCTACACTGGGGTTTGTTCCCTAGGAAGGTTTTAACGAGGCCATTGTATCGTGTTGTTCTATGTACGCTAATGACACAATTCATAGACAATTTAAGCATGTGTTGACAGCTTTATGTGGATTATCAGCACGTATTATACGCCCAAGTAGTAGAGGGGAAACACCCCCCGAAATCTTGAATAACCCAAAGTATTATCCTTATTTTGAGGTCAGGAATTTTTTTATTTATTTTGCAATTAATCATCACATGATACCATATATTTCATTTAGTTATTTTTATTATTTAACTTAGTTACTTTTAACTATATTGTAGAAGTGTATTGGAGCAATTGACAAGACACATGTTGCTGCTTGGGCACCAGCACAAAAACAAACCTCATACTGTGATAGAAAGGTTCTTATTACTCAAAATGTTATGTGCGCATGCTCTTTCGATATGATGTTCACATTTGTTTACACCGGACGGGAAGGGACTGCAAATGATTCTAGAGTGTTCACAGATGCAGTGTTTAGGCCAAAGAACAAATTTCCTTTTCCAGAGAAAGGTATGAATAAATATAGAAAATTAAATTGAAACTATTACTAACATTATTATCACATGAAAATAACGAATTAATTAACAAGATATTACTATGTTGTGGATGCTGGGTATACAAATATGCCTGGATTCTTGGCACCTTACTGAGGTGAGAGATATCATTTGTGTGATTATAGGGGACTGCGTTGAGCACCAAGACCTCCTACAGAATTATTCAATTATAGGCATTCTTCATTACATAATGTAATTGAGCGGTGTTTTGGTGTGTTGAAAGCTCGTTTTCCAATTTTGCAATTGATGCCCAATTATCCTCCATGTAGGCAACAACGTATCCCTATTGCATGTTGTGTGTTACATAATTTTATCCGAAGGGAAGCACGTCATCGTGATAGGTTGTTTGAAGAGTTTCAAGTAGAAGACATGATTGTTGAGAGTGTGGCTACACCAAATTTAGATATGTATTCGGAAAACATTGCACAAATGACCAACATTAGTGATAAGATTGCACAAGATTTGTGACGTGATTTCACCCAAGGCTCTTGATTATGTTATTGTAATTTTTATATCTTGTATTTCTTTTTTGTTTTTTTGTTTTTGTTTGTGGCAATGAACATGTTTATGTAATATTTGGTCTAGAAACTTGTGTGACTAAACACATTTAGTCATAGCTAGTTAAGATATTAACTTGGATAATTATATCATGGACGCCAATGAATGTTTTGATCGACTAATTCAACCTTAGCCAAATGCATAGCTAGATCACTTTTTTTTAAATCTAATTTAATCCAAGCTCTTTGATTTTAGTAAAATGAGTCAACTGAGGAAAAAATGTTTGGTGTGCATAATAAAAAATGAGTTAGACTAATTACATACATAAATGTATGAAAATGTTAGTTAATTTTTGTTTTTAAATCCTCCTACCAAACGCATATTCACTGTTTTTGTCTTTTTCACATATTAGTGCCATACAAGTTTTCACTATTTTTGTTCTCTGAAACTGTTTTTCAACTAAGTTTTTCTTTTCTCGTTTTCGGTCTATGAAAATATTCTTTGAAAATGCCCTCTAAAAAAGGGGGCCTAAGAGCATCTAGGAATTCTTGCAAGCTTAGTGGAAGGAAAATGGTTTTGGTAATGTTGGTTAGCTCTCATTACCCCACATTCTTTTCTTGTAACATGTTTTCATTTTTTCACCATGGTGATTTTTACCAAAGTACCCATGCAGCAATTTGCAGAGGCTAAGGCCCTGTTTGGTATACTACTAAAAAAAGTAAACTAAAAAACTATGGTTCTATTTAAAAACATGAGTTTTCAAATAGTGATTTTAAGATTCAAAAACTTGTTTGGTATTGAACTCCTAACTATTTTTAAGATCTAAAAAAATTGAAATTAAAATCAGAAAATCATAAACCCTATCCCCAAATTGAAATTAACAAAAAAAAAAAAAGGAACAAGATGTGAGGCATAAACCCAATCAATTTTGGAGGTGTGGAAGGGAGAGAGAGAGAGAGACCGAGAGAGAGAGAGAGAGAGAGAGAGAGAGAGAGAGAGAGAGAGAGAGGGAGGAGAGAAAAAAAATAATGTAAAACCTCACTTTTTTTTTTGTTTTTAATAATAAGGGTGTTTTTGAATCTTTTTTGGGTTTGAGTTTTTCAAAATGGGCCTACCAAACAGGTTTTTGGGGCAAATAAATTTTTTTGTTTATAAAATTGGATCCAAGTTGGATGTCAAAAGGCCCTAAATCATTGTCAAAGACTTGCTGCTCCAGTGGACTGATGAGAGCAACAGCAAAAGAACCGAGCTACTAATTGAAAATCAATTAAGCAGAATAAGCAGCAAAAGCATAAAAAGATGGAAAACGTACAAAACATGACATCTTTAATTAACTTGCAGTTGAGTAAGCCAATACGAAAGTCCAGGCATAAACAGAATAAAGCATCCTTGCTTAATTTTCACACACATGGATATGATATCCTTATTCAAATAGTTTCTTGCAGATCATTAACTTGCGTATCGCTAGCTCATTCTTCTCTTCTTCTTCTCAAATTGAGATAGGAGTCTCTAGCTGCCTTCAGTTTGTTGACAACAACATCCATTTGCCCCCGCTCAGTTGGTGATATTGCAGAGCATGAGAGTCCTATCTGCATCACTGAAACCAAACATTCCTCCAATCTTGTTGCTTGGATAGGGCTGCCATGCTGATAGCTTGTAGTTCGTCTTGCTCGTATTTCACTTTCGTATCTTTCCCCATCACCATGTGCATCATTTCTTTCAATGAGCAATGAAGGGTCAATTATGTCCATGACATGGTCAGGCATTGTCATTGCTGTGAATTGGTGAATGCTTAGACCATCTTTGAACATGTCATCTGTAGGTCTTTTTCCAGTGAACATTTCTAGCAACAGTATTCCAAAGCTATAAATATCTCCCAGAATGGAAACTTGGCCTCCCATGCCATACTCTGTCATTCAATTCATGCATTATGATGTCACACTCAAATCATTTACAACTTACATCTCATTTCGATTATCTTTCTTTTGTTTTATTGGAAGAGACTTAGGGGTCGTTTGGTATCCTATTCAAATAGGGAACTCAAAAACTTGTTTGGTATCCAACTTGAAAACTGTTTTCAAATCTTAAAAATGTGAGAACTTGTGGGTTGTTAAAAAAAAACTTAAAAAACAGATATTTTTTGTTTTTAATAATTAGAGTGTTTTTTAGTTGTTCTTGAGTTTGAGTTTTTAAAAATAGGGCTACCAAATAGGTTTTCTTTGTTTTGGACTCAAATTCTGTTTTTAAGTTTAAAAAGTTGGATTCAAGTTGAATACCAAACAGGCCCTTAATAACTTGGCTTAGTTGTAAACTTATTAGGTAGAGAGAAAAAGAGAATGATACCTGGAGGAATGTAGCCTATCGAACCCCTTAGCCCAGCTGACAAAGTTTGACTTTGGGAGTCATTATCTGATGCTTCCAAGAGGAACCTTGCTAAACCAAAGTCACCAACATGGGCTACCATATCTTCACCAAGAAGAACATTGCTTGGCTTTAGATCACAATGAACAATGGTTGTTTCACAACAGCGGTGGAGATAATCTAATGCAGAAGCAATGTCAGTTGCAATATTGAGTCTTTGGATAAGGCTCAATCTCTTACTTTGAGTTTGAGGTTGCTCATCATCTCTAGGATGCAGCCATGAGTCTAGACTTCCATTTGCCATGAACTCGAATACTAGACTCTTGAAGTCATTACCCTGATTATCAATGCTCGAGCATGCAGTAATGATCTTCAGAAGATTACGGTGCCGTGTGCTTCTTAAAGCTTTGCATTCATCAATGAAACTCTTGAAAGCTCCTCGTTGTTGGAGATTTAATACCTTAACAGCAACTGCACTCCCATCACTTGGAAGTACTCCTTTGTAAACAGAACCAAAACTTCCGGAACCAATCAAATTGTCCACAGAGAAGCCGTTAGTTGACTCAACGACTTCCAAGTAAGAGACTGATATCCAACCCTTATAAGAATCTGAAGTTACAAGGCCACCTCTTGACTTTTTCACCTTCGAACGAGCAACAATGAAGCATGACAGAGCAATTATGCATGCAACTGCACAAGCTACAAGGATGATTACCTTTGGGGCAAGTAGTCGTTGAGATGATGAATTGGACTTTTTGATGGAGCAGGCATGTAAAAGTAATTTTGGGAGGCCACCACAGACCCTGTTGTTTCCAATAATTGAGAGGCCACTTGCATTTGAAAAGATCCCTTCTTTAGGCAATTCACCTTCAAAATCATTATAAGAAAGATTGAGATATTTAAGAAACCTGAGCTTTTCTAAAAATTTAGGAATCTCCCCCGACAAGTTGTTGTGTGAAATATCCATTTCTTCCAAGGTTCTTAAACCTTTAAGAGACTCAGGAATTGTTCTTTCGAATTCATTACCTTGCATATACAGGCGCTCCAACATAATACAACCGCCTAGAGTTGTTGGGATTTCACCTGATAACTTATTTCCTGACACATCCAGCTCCACAAGATTTACCAAATCACCCACTTCAGATGGTAACGAACCAGTCAAAGAATTGTTAGAAATTCTCAAAGCAACTGAAAGGGATGAAATCCCAAAAATCTCTCTAGGTATGGTGCCTGTTAGGCGGTTATTAGAAACGTCAAGTGTGAGTAGACTTTGGCAGTTCCCAAGACTTGGAGGTATACTTCCCTCAAACCTATTCGTGTTGATGAATACCGTTATCAATGAAGTCAAGTTACCTAGGGAGGACGGTATCGGCCCAGAAAATTTGTTAAAACCCAAATACAATTCCTGTAACTTTTGAAGCTTCCCAGTGGCATCAGGGACACTACCACTGAAATAGTTGTCCTCCATTGCAAGAAGGGCCAAGCTTGTAAGATTTCCAATGCCTTCAGGGATGCTTCCATGTATCAAATTTCTCCCCAAAAAAAGATATTTTAGTTGGGTAGATAGGTTGGCTATGGACCTTGGCAATTCTCCTCCAAAATGGTTACCGTCCAGACCCAAGTCCTCTAGGCCAGTACAATTAGCCAAGAAGCTGAGAAAATTCAAGTCACCAGCTTTCCCACTTCCCAGTCTATTGTTAGTGAAGCATATCGCAACTAAGCTTCGCAACCTTCCAAGATTTTCAGCAGGGAGTGTACCGGTCAAACCATTTTGACTACAATCAAGCTGCTGAAGTCTAGAAGAATTTGACCACGACGCAGGAATAGCTCCTGTGAAGTTGTTCATACCACAGTCAAAAATTTCGAGATTGGGAAGACTAATGCCAACATTTGGTGGTAGCTCTCCATGCAGCTGGTTCCCAACAACATCGAAACTTGTAATGGAAGAAATATTATAGATTGAAGAAGGGACAATACCAAACAGATTATTCAATGCAAATGAAAACTCCGCCAAGCGTGTCAGACGCCCGAGCTCATTTGGTATGCTTCCTCGAAAATTGTTTTCGGTAAGATAAAGATTATGCAGATAAGAAAAGTTTCCTATCCAATTTGGGATTGCTCCAGTGAGATTGTTGCAAGAAACAGATACATAATATAAATTCACCAATGAACTGACTTGGTTCGGAATGGATCCAATAAGCTCATTGAAAGATAAACGAAGCGCTCTTAGTTGTGCACAGTGAGATATATTACTTGGAATTTTGCCGCCAAAGGAATTCCGAGACAGGTTGAGAGATCGCAGGCTTCCAAGACGACCTATTTCTTGAGGAATTTCACCAGCAAAGCTGTTGTTCATCAGGTCGATTCCGGTAAGGTGAGAAAGATTTCCTATTGATTTTGGTAAGGAGCCTGCCAATTTTTGAGCAGTCAGCTTCAAAATCACCACTCTTTTGGTGCAACGGTTGCATGTAACGCCAACCCAATTGCAGAAATGAAGGGAATCATTCCACGAGCTCATGACATGGAGAGGATCTTGAGTGATTCTTTTCTTCAAGTCCAGCAGCGCCAGACGATCAGTTTCATTTCCAAAAGTATTACAACTAGGTAGAGTTGCAGATTCCAGAGGTGTGTTCATGCATAAAAGAAGGAATCCATGAAGGAAGGTAAACAAAATCAGCCTACCACGAGGCTCCATCCTTTCGTAAATACAAAGCAAATCTGAAATCGAGTGTTTGTTTGTTTGTAACTTGTTTGTAAATTGTCTCTATTTTTCTTTTCTTTTTTCTTCGCTTTTTCTGTCAAAATAAGAATCCAAGTTTCGTTTACAGGAATTCAAAAGAAGGACCAAATGTAGTGTTGCAGGAAATTGAAGACCAAATCTTATCACACACATTTTTTTTTAAAGACAAAGGTGTAGTGTGTTATTGGTGGAAAATTTTAGTGGAGGAATAAAAAACTCAAACAAGTTTGAAAGTGTGCATGGAAGAGAGAAATCTTATTCCAGAGAAGAAAAAAAAAGGCTTCATTATGTTAGTGTTGGAAAAATTGTAGACTAAAACAATTTTGGTTTGAACCACGAGGTGGTCCTGGATGGGCCACAATTATAGGTGGCACCTTTAAGTCTTAACCACAACCCAGACTAATCCCCGGGTCGGCCCGTAAGGGGTAAAATACAAGCCAAAGTGGTGACTCCATACGAGAGCAGGGATTGAACCCCTAACCTCTCTTAAGGAATGAGAGTGCCGAACCACTCACACCAACCACCTTGGTTAGACTAAAACAATTTTGATTTGTGCATAAAAACAGAGGAAAACAAATAAACTTCGTTGGCAACTATTGGAAAATTTAGTGGGTGATAAAAAAGTTCAAAATATTCTAAAAGTGCGAATAATGGAGTAGAAGAAGTCTTATCTCATCATTAAAAGGCTTAATTAATATTTTACCCCCTAAAACGAGCGCTTGGTCTCATTTTACTCTATGAAGTTGAAATTTTCTCACTTAACCCTTAGAATCTCTAAAATTTGATGAAATTTTCTCACTTGACCACTTCCATCAATTTCTATCTATAAAACCATTAATTGAGATGACGTGACATGGGCATTTTAGTAATTTTAACTATTGAAAACTTTAAAACTCAAATTAATATAAAAAAACAAAACTAGTTTTTTTTTTTTTTTTAATAGCAAAACTATTTATAAGTTTGGTCTCTCTCATCGCATTTTGTCAAAATATTCGTAAAAATTAGTCATCTTATGGCACACTATCATCTCGACCAAATTGATGTGTAGACAAAAAATGAGGGATAATATTGATTGATTTAAGATTTTTAGAACTAAATGAGAACTTTCTTAGAGACCACTATTGTTTTGCATCAAAAGAAAAAAAAAAATCAAATAGAGAAAGAAAGCTCCACTACTTTAGTGTTGGAAGAATTATGGTGGATAAGACCAACGTTATGCAAAAGCTCCACTACTTTAGTGTCGGAAGAATTATGGTTGGTCTTATATGGTGGATAAGACCAACGTTATGCAAAAGCTCCAATACTTTAGTGTCGGAAGAATTATGGTGGATAAGACCAATGATATGAAAGCGTGCATAAAACGGAAGAAATCTTATCGGAGTAAGAAAAGCGTCAATATTGCGTTAGTGTTAGGAAACAAATTAGTGGATGAATAAAAGTTTATAATAATTCTCGAATGGAGCTTCGATAGAGGGATTTCTCAAATAAGCTTATTTGAGAGACACCCTTGTAGAGCCCACTCCACATTGTATTTTACTATTCCAAATTGTCTATTTTTTAGATAATCATTCAAAGATCATCTCTACAAAAAATCACTTGAATCCGATATCATTTGAACATTCAATTGAGTAATAGAAATTTAGTACTTTCTTGAAGCACCGTGTTCGTTGATTTTATAGGATACAATTGGAGGTCGAAATTGTTTCCGATTTGTCTACTTTTTTACAAGGATGATCTATTAATATTGACTTAAAAAATAGATGGTTTGGATTATTGAAAAAAAATAAATTGTAGGGAACCCTAAAGGGTGTCCCTCAAATAAAATTATTTGAAGAATCCCTCAATAGCCGGGGGCATGTATATATATACAGAGAGATTTCATTGAGGGATCCTTCATATAAGTTTATTTGAGGGACACCTTTATATAGCCCACTATGTATTGTATTTTACTAATCCAAACTGCCTATTTTGTAGATATTCATTCAAAGATCATCTCTACAAAAAATCACTTGAATCCGATATCATTTGACCATTCAATTGAAATATTGAAATTTTAGTACTTTCTTGAAGCGTTGTGTTCATTGATTTTGCAAAACCGAACTGGAAAAAGTGGAAGTCTCTGTGTCAACATAAATCTGAAGGGGGGCTTGGTTTCAGAGAATTGACAAGTTTTAATCAAGCATTGCTTTGTAAACAAGGATTGTCACGACCCGACTCCCCTAGCACGATATTGTCCGCTTTGGGCCCCCCTTCTCTGGCCCTCACGGTTTTGTTTCTGGGAGCTCACGAGCAACTTCCCAGTGGGTCACCCATCCTGGGATTGCTCTGGCCCCCAACTCGCTTAACTTCGGAGTTCCTATGACTCGAAAGCCAGTGAGCTCCCAAAAGGCCTCGTGCTAGGAAGAGAAGTGCCCACACATTTAAGCACTTCACCTTTCCCTCCCCGAGCGGTGTGGGATTGCTCACCGTTCTTGTTTCCCCAAGACACGGGTCTTACAATCCACCCCCCTTGGGGCCCAGCGTCCTCGCTGGCACATTTCCGGTCGGGGTCCGGCTCTGATACCATTCTGTCACGACCCGACTCCCCTAGCACGATATTGTCCGCTTTGGGCCCCCCCTCTCTGGCCCTCACGGTTTTGTTTCTGGGAGCTCACGAGCAACTTCCCAGTGGGTCACCCATCCTGGGATTGCTCTGGCCCCCAACTCGCTTAACTTCGGAGTTCCTATGACTCGAAAGCCAGTGAGCTCCCAAAAGGCCTCGTGCTAGGAAGAGAAGTGCCCACACATTTAAGCACTTCACCTTTCCCTCCCCGAGCGGTGTGGGATTGCTCACCGTTCTTGTTTCCCCAAGACACGAGTCTTACAAGGATGGTGTTTGTTGGAATTCCCAGGTTCACTGATTGCGCGTATGTTAAAGGCTCGCTATTTTCCACACTCTGATTTTCTGGAGGCCTCGGTTGGGTCGTTACCGTCGTTTACATGGCAATCATTACTGTGGGGACGGGACTTGCTCTGGCTGGGTCTCAAATGGCGTATTGGTGATGGACGCTTGGTTAATATCTACGGGGATCCTTGGGTGCCTCATGACAGAAGTTTCACAGTTCAATCTGTACCCACTCTTCCTATTAACTCCCGAGTTTGTGCCCTTATCACCGCGACTGGTCGGTGGGATGTTGATACGTTTTTTGACAACTTCTCGTTTCCGGAAGCTGAAACAATTCTTTCTATCCCCTTAATGGGTGATACTCTGGACCGGAGAATCTGGCATTTTGCTAAAAATGGGAGATATTCTGTTAAAAGTGGGTACTGGGCAGCTTTGGAGTATAAGCGGTTGGAGGAGCTGTCGGTTGGGAGTCTTGCTGGTCCCTCTTCTCCTTCCTTGAAACTTTGGAAGTATTTATGGAAGCTCAAGGTACCGCAGAAAATCCTTCATTTGTTATGGCGGTTGGCTCACAATCTCCTCCCCTCCAAGGAGGTGCTGTTCCGGCGTCGTGTTACACAGGAGACCTCCTGCTTTCGTTATGCTGCTGTGAGTGAATCTACGCTGCATGCCTTAGTGGGCTGTGATGTTTGTATGCAGGTGTGGGAGGCGTTAGATTTTCCTAGTGAGTTCCTTCTTCTCAATTTGAATGATGCTGGTTTTTGGGTGGATGCTGCATGGGATCTAATTCCTCCTGTTAAGCAGTCCCTTTTTGCATTTACGGTGTGGGTGTTGTAGAATGAAAGGAATGGGGTGCTGTTTGGTTCCCAACCCACCCCTCTCGGAATTTTGGTTCAACGTGCGAAGGACTATGATGATGAGTTTACACGTTCTCTTGTTGTCAATCATAGAAGTTTATCCTCGCCGATTCATGATGTTAAGTGGCATCCGCCTACTGATGGTTTTTTCAAGCTGAATGTGGGTGGGGCTGCTGATTTAGCGACGGGAGATAGAGGAACTGGTGTAATTGTACGTGACTCTCAAGGAAATCTGGTAGGGGCTCTGGCAATGCGTGCTCCGAGCAGGACCTCTGTTCTTGCTACTGAGCTTTACGCTCTTAAGATTGGCATATCCTTTGCGCTGGATGCGTCTTTGGTGCCTCTTGTGATTGAGTTAGACTCTCTATTGGCGGTTAATATGGTTAATTGTGATGAGGAATGTCTTGCGGCTAAGGGTGGTTTGGTGGACAGAGTGCGTCGCCTTCTTAATCATGTGATAGTCTCTGTTTCACATATCTCTCGCCAGGCAAACAAGGCTGCTCATCGCATTGCTCGCTTCAGTCTCCGGGAGCAAAGTCTGTCATGCTGGTTGGATGAGGGCCCTCTGTGGCTCATGGATGCTGTGTATGACGATAGGTCTGAGACCAGTGTTTCTGGTTAAGTTTTCAGTTGTAAGTTGGCGTGTGTGGCACTCTTTTTCCTCCTCTAGAGTTTTGTCCCATTGGGTTTTCTTTAGGGAGGTTTTAACGAGGCCACTTCTATCCATGCCGGAAGTCTTTGTATTGACATTTGTTTGATTAATGAAAGTCTTTTCCTCAAAAAAAAAAAAACAAAACAAAAATCCGTCGGAAGTCGTCGGTAAAACGTTGGTTGCAAATACTTATTTTCCGACCATTTCGTCGGAAATAATGTATTTCCGACACCCATATTTCGTCGATATTGCTTATATTTGTATCGGAAACAAATTTTCCAAACAACCATACAAATTCATTTCCAATCATAAATGTGGTCGCAAATACTTGCGCACCTGTAGGAAAAATTTTTTGATAAAGATATTTTATTTTTGTCATACTATTTTTTCGACCAATGACTATTTGTCGAAAATAGTATTTCCGACTCTCGATTACTATTTGTGATAAATATAATTCGCTGGAATTTTGCTTTTTCGACATAGAAGTTTGTCGAAAAAATGTTTTTCAAACTACATTTATTTGCATTAAACGTACAAAAATTTGGTCCAAAAATATAAATAACATTTCAATTGAGAAATTGTTGTTCGAAAAATAGTATATATTATTATTAATAAAAGACAAATGTAATAAATTACAAATATTCATTACAATCCTAAGCTATGTCTTATATCACTAGTCTCAAAGTCTACTTCCAATCGAACATTAAAGAGTTCGAAAGCATGCTTCATAGCTTCCTTTGAATCATCACTAATGATGAGTGCTGCTGCTTCCCATTAACAATAACATTGTTTGTTAATTCTGCCAAAATAAGAACAGAGCTAGTTCTGTTACCGAAACAAACTTTTAGACAGAGTAATGAAATAACAAAAAAATAGATACAAACTCAAGGCAACTAAAACATGAGAGTAATTATTAGATTCATATTGAACTGAAACATATTGTTACATTACTGATTACCCCATACCATCTTTCACCATTAAGTCTCTCAACTTGCAGTCTTCCTGATGCCCCAATAGCTCTTAATTTTATCAATAACGATGATATTCATGAAGATCTTGCCCTCTGAGGAATTCCAACAGAAACACATTGAGAATATGAAAATTCCAGCTGAGACAAAACTAAAAACTCCACTGAGATTAAAATTAAGATTATAAACATAAGAACTCCAATGTCATGACTCAAGTAAACCTGTAAAGATGTTACATCAGCAAACTAATAGGAAAGTTCTTCATTTCTCACATTTCAAAACTAAAGCATTTCAGTGATTTCTGAGAATAAAAAAGACTTTCAAAGACCTTGTTTAAGTATATTTCTGTTTGAAAAATGGTTGTCACAGGCCAAAGTGCAAGGAAATAAAAGAGGCTAACTAGCAGTGAGTAAAGTTGGTGACAAATTAGAAAGAAGAGTGATTTCATTTTGAGTTGGGATTTACTTACTCTGAGAGTATAGTCAGTAATGAGATTGCTCTCAATTCCTCCCATTGAAGTATCCTGGAAAAAAAAACCAAAAATTCAGATATATAAGCTTAAAAAATCAATGCATTGAAGGCGGGGTTGAGTGAAATCGCATAAATATATACCTTCATGAAAAGGTCTACTTCTGGCTCTGGAAAGATTTGTAAGTTAAAATAATGTTATCTTAATGGAAATCCTTTTCTCCAAAAAAAAAAAGTTATCTTAATAAATTGCATTCATGCTGCTAATAAACAAATTACCATTTCTTGAAGAAGCAATGACTGATCTTGTTTCCACAGGTATGATCGATCTTTTCACTTCATTTAAAAAAAAAATACACATACCATCAATTTCATCCCCAAGAGTCATTCCATAGCCAAGATTCTCATGCCTACATAATTCACAGAAGCAATTGGAAAATAAAAACATGCTTTATAATAGTTACCAAATTTTTGTGCCTAGAAATCTCGGCCTATGAGGCCGACCGAAGAAGCAACCTCTTGGCTGAAGTGCCTACCTAGAAGAGGAAGGGGCCGAGCGCGTCGAGTTGTGGCTCGTCTCTTTCGTAGGATAAAGGTTGGGCCGTGAAGGCAAAACCATCACGGCCTCGGCAGGCTTGAGCGAAGAAGAATGACAACCCTTCAAATGCACAGCCATAATGGGAAAGTCAAGTCACCACGTGGCATCGAGGTCCCACGCTCCATTTAATGAAGTAGCGCCCCTGATTACAGCAGAAGACCCACGATTTACGTAAGAGCATTTAATGTGCAAGAGGGGAAGTGATTGAAGTCAGGGTGTGGTTAGCAAAATCAGGGTGATTAGGTGCGAAAAATCTTACGACTTGTAGGATTAAGTCACCAATCGTCAGACTAGTGCATTAAATGCTCCTCCAAGGCCCAAGACGCAGAGCCCACCATTAGGGCGGCGGCCGGGATTTATGGGGGTCACACCACCATACTTCACGTTCCCAAAAGTCAACTCGACTACCCACTAGTTCTGATCAACCTCATCATGCAGATTTTCAGCCCTACTGTTTTTTCAGGACTCCTCCTATAAATACCGGGTTCCAACTACGTTTAAAGGAGTCAAACACCACCACAAGCCTCCCACGGAGCAGATTATATTTTCCTGTCATTTACCTTTTATCATTTATCTTCTTGTAATGCACTTTCAATACCATTACTTGCTTTCTTAGGAGTAGTAACAATTTGTAGGAAAATCCATTCATCAATATATCATACGACCCTTGATTCTCAAAGCGCCGGAGCACCATCTTTGTTACTCTCTCGTTCATTCCACATATCATATGACCGTCGCTACCCAGCAACACGCCGGAGCACCACCTAAAAAACCCACCATCGACACCACCATTAACGACCTTGTAGCTCAGGCCGTGAACTTGACGGCCGAGATCAGTTCCTCTCTCGGCCACAGTCGCTCTGATTAGAAGTCAAACTCAAATAGGCGCACAACTCATTTATTCACCCAATCGCATCATCCTCAAACGCACGGTAAACCGTGTTGGCACGCCCGCGCACAAGCACACCGCACCAAAGAAGGACGACCTATGTTGACGCAGATCCCCTCGGCCCGAAGCACCAGGCTGCGAGATTTGCGACGCCAACACCAAATTTGCAGGGCAACCAGAGCTTCCTCCCTGCTTAGGATGGTGAAACTTACAAGAAGCGCCAAATTTGCAAGTCCCTCTCCTCATATAATACTGCCAACAAAGAATCACAGCACATCCTATCCGAAAAAAATATATCACAGCACAATCAAAGGAGATTCACAAACTCTCAAGGACTATCAAGATCTGCTACTTTTTCTACTATCAATATGTACAATTACCCTACTTAGGATGGTTGAAAATTTATCAAAACCGTGAACTAGATACAATGAACCAACAACAATATACCCATTTTTTTCAGAACAAGTACAGAAAAATTAATCAGGAAACATATTTAAAGAAAAAACAAATTGGTGTTTAGGAATTGATACAGACTAAGAGCGAGAGGGTTACTGGAACGAGGAGGGAGAGAGGAGACAAACCAACCCAGATTCTGCAAAAATAAAAATAAAACTTAAAACAAAAAGTACAAAATAAGAGATTGAATTCTTGAAATGGATACTTACAAAGCAATCACTCCTTCTTGGAGACCATGTAGCCACAGAGAGAGAGAAAGAGTGATAGATGAGGAGAGGGACAGGGAAAGGAGAGAGTGGGTGTGTGGGAATTTTAGGGTTTGGGTCTGGAAAAAAGATAAGGAGAGAGGAGGAGGAAAGTAGTTTCGATTTGGGGCTGAAAAGAGAAAAGAAGCGTGAATTTTTTAGGAGGGAACGAGAGGGTTGGCTCGAAATTAGAATTTCACCCAAAAAAAACAAAGCGCCAACGAAAAAAAAATGGGGAGGAGAAATCAATGTTTATGAGCGCATGCCATGTCGTAGAAATCAACGTCCAAGACTCTGCCACGTGTCAATTTATTATATTTCATATTATTTCTCTATAATTTAGAAATTCATAATAAATAAATTAAAAATCAGAAAAATACACCGAAAATTCCTATGAACACCTTGTGATATTCTGTTCTTCTTAGAGCTCAAAAATTATAATTCTAAATTATAAAAATACAAATCAATAATAAAAACTCAACTTTATTCATAGATAAATCAAAACAATCTGTCACATACACTCTTGTTTATTTGATCCAATGATTCCCATTAATTTAAATATATGAAATCATGATTTTAGATCTCCATAATCGAAGGCTATGTGGTAAGAAATTTTTATCATTTTTTGGTGTATATTTATGATTTTTATATAATTTTTAAGAATTGTTTAAGATAAAACACAATAAATTACAAAAAAAACATTACACGTGTTACCATCTTATAAGGCCACACATGAGAAATGCTGACAGGGTGCTCTTTAGAAGCTGTCATGTGTCAATCTATTATATTTCATATTATTTTCCTACGATTTGACTTCTAAAATTTATAATAATAATAAATTAAATATCAGAAAAATACACAAAAAATTCCTACGAACTCCTTGTGATATTCTCTTCTCCTTAAAGCTCCAAAATTCTAATTTTGAATTATAAAAATACAAGCACAATGATACAAACTCAACTTTGTTCATAGACAAATCAAAACATTCTATCACATACACTCTTGTTTCTTTGATTCAATGATTTCCATTAGTTCAAATATGCAGAATCATGATTTTAGATCTCCATAATCAAATGTTACGTCGTAAGGAGTTTGTAGCAATTTTTGGTTTGTATTTAATTTCTTATGAATTTGTTAAAGATAAAAACAATAAATAACAAGAAATGGACATGTGTTGCTATCTGATAGGGGCACATTTCTGAAACGCTGAGGAAGTGGCTTTAAGAAGCTAACAGTGTCAATCTTCAACTATTTCATTTTATTTTTATACGATTTAACTTCTAAAATTCACAATAAATGAATAAATAATTAGAAAAATTCATATGAACTCCTTGTGACATTCTCTTCACCGTAAAGCTCTAAAAATATAATTTTGATTTATAAAAATATAAAGCAATAACAAAATCTCATATTTTTTATTGATATTTTATTATTGTATTAACACATAGGTAATTAAGTATCAAATCTTTTTCAAGGATGAAATTTGCCCGTCAGAAATATACAAGCAATTCCGACAATGCCAAAATGCCCTCGCAAATGGACAACTATTTCCGACACAGAAAGTAGCTCGTCGGAAATATACAAACAAATTCCGACAAAGCCAAAATGCCCTTGGAAATAGTTGAATATTACCAAGAACAACTAGTTTCCGTCGAAAATAACCATGACATTTCCGACAACAATGGGTTTTGTCGGTAATACAACAAGCGCCAAGGCTTCCCGCCAAAAAAATGTGTATTTCCGACATACTTTGAGACTTTTTCCGAGGGTAATTTCACAGTCGGAAATAAAACACATTTTCCGACGACATTTGGGCCCCCTCGAAAAAAATTTGTCGTAAATGACAATTTTTTTGTAGTGTTGTAGGACACAATAGGATGTGGAAACGATTTTTGATTTGTCTAGGTTTTTTTGCAAGGATGATCTATGAATGTAGACTTAAAAAATAGATGGTTTGGATCGTTTAAAAAAAAAATCGTAGGGGACCCTAAAGGGTGATATTTATTTGAGGAATTCCTCAATAGACGGGGACTATATGTATTTATAAGTTCCCAATTTTTTTTTAGTGGATGAACAAAAAATTCAACATTGTATTCAACACTATATATTCTCGAAGCATGCATATTGTAATTTGTAATCTATGTATTTTAAAGAAAAAAATTCAACACTGCGTTTGGAGATTTAAGTCAAACAATTAGGAAAGAGTTTACACATCCAGCTTTGTGTACACTAACTCTCAAATTTGGTCTTGTGTTATTTGTCTTCAGTTAGTTAGAGAATGTCTCAGGTCCCACCCACATCTATGACGATATATATTTGTGATGAGTTTGATGTCTAGTTGTGGTGTAGCTTTATTATCGGTGTGTTGGCTCTTTATATAAGTATCTTGTAAATATATTCCTATAGTTTGTCAAAAAAACAAATTTGAAATAAAGTTAATGAATCAATAGATAGTCTCTTGTGTCGTTCGCGTGTGGTGGATCCGGATGCATATGTAATGCTTCTTGCCTAATCAGCCATTAAATATAGGCTTAAATGCAAAAATGATCCATGTGTTTTACTACATTGGCAAATTTAGTCCTTGTATTTTTCATTTGGCCAATTTGGTCCCTGTGTTTCGGACCGTTAGCCAATATTGCCCATTCCCTTATATTCATGTTAATTAAAAACTATTTCAATTAATAAAAAAATAACTATTTGAATACAATTTAAAAATTAAATAGATAAGAGCTAATTATAAAATAAAAAGCCCTAAAACTTAAAAATTTAATAAATGAAAGACACCTCCTTCCAATTATCCCATCCGCCACCACCCCATCTGTCTTATTTCTCCCCAAGAACAACCCAAGATTGGATTCGAAGGCCCACCCAACATTAGCTGTGCTCGTGTATTAATAATGAGTTACCCCATACCAGTCGCTCCCCTAGATCTTCCACCTGATCTTCGCCTCCGTCTTTGCCCACCCAGTCATTGCCCCACTCCCCCTCTCCATTTGATAGGCAACATAAGACTTGAGGTTCAAAGCGTTGATGCGCTACATAAACTACTTTACAAGAAAATAAAGAGAGAAAGGTAGCTAAAATCTCACCCTTGGGGCGCAACTTGAGTCCAACCCAAGCATTCCGCCAAGTGATGGTGGTGGTATCCACTTCTTCTTCTTCTCCAAGTCATAAAGTAGTCACATCAAAAGACTCCACACCAAGCTCTTATCTTTGGAAGGATGATGACTCACAAGAGGAGTTAATGGTGCTAGCAACACTCCTCTTGGGACCGATTTTAGCTTGCCTAAGAAAGGGAGAGATTTGATGTTTTCCCTCGCTTCGTCCTCACCTTTGCAAGACTTAGAACTAGGGGTGGGCATCGGAACCGGAAAACCGGAATTTCAAACTAGATCGGATGAAAAAAAATCGAAAAAAAAATGGTTGACCAAAAAGTCATCAAACTGGGACCGGACCGGACCAGACTGGTTCTAATCGATTCCAGTTCCAATTTCACACCGCACC
The DNA here is from genome assembly GCA_020521455.1 of Prunus kanzakura. Lineage (NCBI taxonomy): Eukaryota > Viridiplantae > Streptophyta > Magnoliopsida > Rosales > Rosaceae > Prunus > Prunus kanzakura. The sequence continues at coordinate 656,322 of BPUM01000874.1, read as the reverse complement.
AAACCGGACCAGATAGAACCAGACCATTTGTGTATAATTTTTTTTTTATACAAAATTATTTAAATCCAATGCTACATTTTTCATAGGATTCATAGGTATGAATGGCCATGGCTTGACTACTGGATTCATAGGAACTGAAGGAGCCTGCTGGATTGGGCCATGTCTTTGACAAGCCTCACATCCTTTGGAATAATCAATGCAATCTTTCATCATGGTTGGCCAGAAATAACCATACCTTCTAATTAACCAACACATTTTTCTTCCACCTTGATGTGCTCCACAGATCCCTTCATGGGTTTCTCCCATGACTTTCATGTATTCTTTCTTTCCCAAGCATCTTAGCAGTATCTCATCCTTGCTTTTCCGGATCAAATCCCCGTTCCACATAAGATAATTTAGAGCCATGATTCTGATTTTCTTCTCAGAAGGCAAGGTTGGGTACTGTAAGTAATTTATGATGGGAACTCTCCAGTCATCTTCAGTGATTATGGCAGAATTGACATCTATCTCCATTCCTCTGGTCAGAACAGACAGTAGCCTCTTCTTTCCTACTTTGATAATCCTTTGCACACAGTCTTCAGGCATTTGTATTCCTGTTGCTATTTGAGCCAATTCATTGGCTGCAAAATTTTCTTCTCTTGGGATATGTTCCCAATTAGCTTCCCTGAATTCTATCAGAAGATTCCTGGCTGCCACTAAATAGACAGCTAGAGAAGGATTTAGACATTTGTGTTCTCCAGCAATCTGTTTTAACACAAGCACAGAATCTCCTAGGATTTCCACAGATTGGATTCCTAATTCTACCAACATTTCGAGGCCAATGATTAGAGCTTCATATTCAACCTTGTTGTTGGTGCATTGGAAATCTAACTGGAAAGAATAACAGTGTCTGATCCCCAATGGCTCCTCTAGAACAATCCCTGCCCCGGAAGCTATGTCAGTTTTTGATCCATCAAAGTACAGCTTCCAAGGTGTGAGATGAATCGAATAGATGGGATTGTTAAGGCAAGTATGAGCTCTAGTCAGTAGATCTGCATTTGCTATATCCAACGAGTCCATATTTTCAATTTCTTCCCCTGGATGATCGGCTAGGAAATCTGCTACAGCTTGTCCTTTGACAGTTTTCTGAGGAACATATCTAAAAGCAAATTCTGTCAGAGCCAGAGTCCATATTCCAATCCTGCCTCTCAGCATTGGCCTTATTAGCATGTATTTGATTAGGTCTGTCTTGGCAATGATGTAGATGGTGAATGGCAGCATGTAGTGTCTGAGTTTTACAACAGTGAAGTATAAGGCTAGGCAGAGCCTTTCAATTGCAGAATATTTCCTTTCTACTTCTGTCAGAGTTCTGCTCAGATAGTAGACTGCCTGTTCCTTTCCTTCCTTGTTATCTTGAGCTAACAGGCTTCCAATGGACGCTTCTGATGCGGACACATAGAGTTTGAGTGGTCTACCTCTCTTTGGTGGGGATAGAACTGCAGGATTTGAGAGGTAGTGCTTGATTTTCTCAAAAGCTTGTTGGTGCTGTTCCTCCCATTTAAAAGTCTGTTCTTGCTTCAGTCTTAGCAAGGGGGAGAAATGCTGGATTTTCCCTGCAGAATTGGATATGAATCTCCTTAGAAAATTAATTTTTCCTAGGAGACTTTGCAGTTCTTTCTTATTCCGAGGCGGTAGAGCCTCTATGATGGATTTTGCTTTATTTTTGTCAATCTCTATGCCTCTTTGGTGGACCAAAAACCCCAAGAAGTTCCCTGCCTGAACTCCAAAAACACATTTTTTGGGGTTCATTTTTAATTTATGTTGTCTCATTCTTAGGAATGCCCTTTTCAGATTTGATACATGATTTCCCCCCTCTGGGGACTTAATTACCACATCATCTATATATACTTCTAGAGAATGCCCTATCATATCATGAAAAACAGAATTCATTGCTCTTTGCTAAGTGGCTCCTGCATTTCTTAAATCAAAAGGCATTACAGTATATTCAAAAGCACCTATATGCCCTGGGCACATGAAAGTCGTCTTATGAATGTCTTCTTCTGCCACCATGATTTGATTATACCCTTTGTTGCCATCCATGAAAGATAGCATTTGGTTATGAGGAGCTCCATCTACCAGCATATCTGCCATTGGCATAGGATATTCATCCTTAGGGGATGCTTCATTCAAATTCCTGTAATCGACATAGATCCTAACTGCCCTTGTTTTTCTCTTCAGAACTGGCACAATATTGGCTAGCCAATCAGTATAAATGGCTGGCTTGATGAATCCTGCCTTGAGCAATCTCTCCATTTCTTCCTTGACTTTTAGTTCTGTTTCCATAGAAATTCTTCTCCTGGCCTGCTTGACTGGAAGGTAGCCTTCTTTGATTGGCAGCTTGTGTTCTACCAACTTTCTGTCTAATCCAGGCATTTCATGATAATGTTAAGCAAAACAGTCTCTAAAATCATGGAAGAGTGCAATGATTTCACTCTTGAGTGGTTCCTTCAACAGTGCACTAATGAAAGTGGGTCTTGGATCCTCCTTTGTCCCTAAATTTATCTCCTGCAAAGGATCTTCCACTTCTGGTAAAGAGTTGTCTAGTGCTGCTGGTGCAAAATCTAGTATTTCCTCCTGTAAACTTTCTTCTTGTTCTTCAGTGCTCTCATGGGTGAATTCTGCCATATTGATGGCTGGATTCTGCATGAAGAGTTTCCTTTCCTCCCAATACATCAACAATCTTTTTGTAATGGATCGGATTGTTGCAGCTCGATCCTTTTCCTGTTGATTGAGACTAAACATCAGAATTCTGGAGGTTCGGAACAAAGGGTCTATTCCAGTCTTCTAGAGAACTGGCCAAACCAAGGGCGGCCGTTCTGGTTGACTCCAAAGAATGTGAAAGGACCAAGGTCATCATGATAATACCTTGCTTCAAAACACATGGCAGAATGTAGAAATGGCCGTGGATCGGCCTCTACTATTTCCATGTATCCTTCTTCATTCCAAAGGGCTAGTTGCTGATGGAGAGTGGAAGGAACACACAAGCTTTGGTGAATCCAGTCCTGCCAAGCAATGCATTGTAAGTGGTAGAAGTGGTGTCTACCACGAAGAATGCAATCTTCAACTCTTGTTGGCGGCGCAAATCTCACGGCCTGGTGCTCCGGGCCGAGGGGATATGCGTTAACACGTGACGTCCTTCTTTTGGATGCGGTGCGGTTGTGTGCGGGCGTGCCAGCACGGTTTACCGTGCTTCGAGATGGTGATGTGGTTTGGGTGAGATGGTTAAGTGGTGCGCCTGTTTTGAGTTCGACTTCTAATCAAACAATTGTGGCCGAGAGAGGAACTGATCTCGGCCGTCAGGTTCACGGCCTGAGCTACAAGGCCGTTTAGTGGTGGTGTTGATGGTGGGTTTTGGGCGGTGCTCCGGCGCGTTGCTCAAGGAACGACGGTCGTATGATATATGGGGTGAATGAGCGAGTAACAGAGATGGTGCTCCGGCGCCTTGAAAATCAAGGGTCGTATGATATATTGATGAATGGATTTTCCTTACAATCTATCACTACTCCTAGGAAAGCAAGTAAAGGTATTGAAAGTGCATTACAGGAAAATATAATTTGCTCCGTGGGAGGCTTTTGGTTTGGTGTTTGAACCCTTTGAATGTAGCTCGAGCTTGGTATTTATAGGAAGAGCTCTGGAGGAGTAATCGAGGATGAAAATCTGCATGGTGGAGCCTGATCAGAACAAGTGGGTAGTCCAATCGACATTTGGGATCGTGAAGCATGGTGGTGTGACCCCATAAATCCCAGTAAATCTCGGCCGCCGCCCTGATCGTGGGTTCTGCGCCTCTGGCCGTGGGGACGCATTTAATGCCCTGTTCTGGTGGTTGGTGATCTGACCTCAAGTTGTAAGAATATTTGTAAGTATGTTTGCGCCTAACCACTCTGATTTCTATCACCAAATCCTGCCTTTAGTCACTTCCCTTCTTCCCTCGTGCATTAAATGCCTTTTTGCGGCTAGTGGGTTTACTAGTCAGAGGCGTTACTTCATTAAATGAAGCGTGGGACCCTGCTGCCACATGGCGATTTGACTCTAATATCTTCGACCGTGTCTCTTTCGTCCTTCGGCCTCGGCCAACATTGCCGCGGTCGAGGCCGAGATGATTATGCCTTCGCAGCTTTTCCCTTGTTTTTAGGAAGGCAAAACACCTGACAAAATGCCACGTTCCAGCTCGTGAATAGGTGCTAGGGCCGAGAGGAAGCCCCTTCAGTCAGTGTACGACCGTAATTTATTAGGCACAAACACATTAACAGGATGTGGATTTTGCCTCTGTTTTGGCTGGACGTGATCAAATCTGTGTCCCATTCTGTACGGTCTGGGCAGAGCTTCTTCCCTGTGTTCCTCCTCCTCCTCATAATCTTGGTGATTCATCCAATTCGCCCCTGGTCTATTCCTGTCATTGTTGGCAAAGAGGTTGATTCCCCCTCTGCCTCTTATACCCCTTGCTAGTGGGGGAAATGGATTGGGGTCCAACCTTCTAGGTCTGTAGGGAAACACAGTTGGTGCCTCAGGCAGAAGTGCCAGGAGCTGGTCGCGTGGGGCCACAAGTTGTGGAATAGGTGGAGGTTCTGGCTGATTTTGGGGAGCTTGAACCGATGCAGGGCCTTCTGGAATGACTGGTATCTCATGTTCCTGGACGGGAAGGGCTCCTCCCCTTTGTCTGGCCTGGACCTCTCCGGGTCCTGGTACTCCAGCTATCTGTGCGATGAGAGGGTTCTCCTGATATGGCCAGGCCAGTCCTGGTGGGGGCCCATAAGGGAGGTCAAGTTGCTGGACCACGACATCGGGATTTGGAATTCTGGCCATAGCAGCCTCTCGGTCCTTCCTGAACTGCCTGTTAACTTGCCATTGCATCATGGCTGTCATGTTATTTAGAGTATCCTGGCTCCTTTGCGCTGTAGCCTCCTGTCAGAACACAGCTTCTTGTATTTGATTCAATCTCCTGGAGCCGGTCCTGGAACGTCTACTCCCGGTACTGCCATGTGCTGACTGCCTGGCATCACTTTCTTCTGATTCCAGTCCTTCCCGGAGAGCTGCTTAGTCTCTTTCCATTGCGTAACGTGGGTTCTGGCTAGAACTTCCAATATTCATATACTTTAGAAAACTTTTCTAGGAGTATATATACTGAGAAGTCCCACTGGGCGTGCCAAATTGTTCACCCGTTTTACTTTTGTTCCTGTGATGGTAGGGTAAAGTTCCCCATTGGCTTGAGAACCATTAACTGGTCAACAAGTCAACTTTCTTTAATGTGCGAGCGTGCCACTGCTAGCAATAAAAATCCTAATAGACTTTCTAAAAATTGATAACTTGCGCCCCAAGTTACTGACTTCTAAACAAGTGATTGTGAATTTGGGTGAGGAATATTTCCCAAGTAAGTTCTTTTCTTGCCTCAGTCTGGTGAGGACTTCACAATTTTCACAATATAAAACTGATGGTTCTGGCCAGAATAGATAATGAGAAGATGAACTATTTTCAGATAGAATTTTCTTTTACAAGACTCAAAAGGGAAAAACTGACTCCAAAAAGAGAAAAAGAAGACTGGACTTCCATTTCTGCCTGGGCAGATGCTTCTGATCCAGGCTGGATTGGGTATGCCTGTGCTGGACTGGACTATCAACAACTTCAACTGGTCTGTTTCAGCTGCAAATCGATACCAACGTTCGAGTTTGGCAGAGCTTCAATTTATTTCAAAATCCTAGAAGGCTTTTGATTGGGCAGAATTGAGACTTCTTCAATCTGGAAAAGGCGGAAGTGGCTGGACCTGGCTACTGGGCTGGAGCCTTACTGTGGTATCTATTCTTCTTGATGAAGGCTCTTCATAAATTTGTTGAGGTTTTCATTTTTGTGGAAACCTGAACTTTGCTTGAACTCTGCTTGCTTTGGCTTATGTTGAACCAAATTTGTAACGAGAGAAATCTCGTTTTGAAAGGTTTATTTTGTAAGTCTGAACTGAAGTTGGGTATATTGATTGATTGGTGTTTGAAGGCTTTTCTGGAGATCAAGTGATCATTTTGGGTTTTTGTCTTTGTTTGATTTTTTGGTTGTTTGATTGATTGTCCTTCTTTCTGTTCACCCTCTTCTATATTTATAAGATATACTTTTAGAATGGGAGTTCTAATTCTTTTAATAATGGGCGGCAAGAATTCTCAAAAGATCTTTCATTTTTAAATGAAAAGAAAAGGGGGTTTTTATCAATCCTGGCAAGTAAGCACTCAATAGTCAGTTCCTGAAGCGATCATTTCCCTGTATTTTGATGGGGCACCATACCCTTCTTCCAATTTAACTGCTTCTGTAAGAGTCTCAAACTGTGATGGTAAGTTCTCAGTTTTGAACAACTCCCTGTTTCCCGCTTATCTCCTTTTCATAAATCAAAGTCTGCGTATCCCTTGAAAATGGTGCATTCTTTGGAGCAGAAGAATATCCTTGAATAAACAAAACGGAATTTGATCTCCTGGCAACAGAGTTTTTCAGAGACGTTCTTCTTTATACCTGCCCTTGTTCATCCCTTATTAATTTCAGTTGAAATTGTTGACTTTTCCAAATCAGAGGGTCACGTGGGTCTGTTTCTCCTTCGGTCTTCTTTTTAATTAAAAACCTGCCAAGTCCAATTTTGTTTCAAGCCCAATTTGGGTTCCTTCGAGGCCCAAGTCATTCACGGTTTTGACAGCTTCCGGGCCTCCAATGTTTGGGTCGAGTGTATAGCCTTGGTCTGTTTATTTGTTGATGGGCTGAGTGCGTCAAATTTAAGCCCAATCAAAATGTCCGAATCAAACCTGTGGGCTACTTTGTGGCGGCCCATGGAGTTCTAAAATACTCTCCACATCGTCCCCAACATGATGGTATGCGATGATTAGCATATGATTACCGTTTGACTATCATATTGCGCCTATTAAGCGATATCCGGGTTCGATAGGTTCGGACCGTTCGATCTGTGCTATTTTCAATTATGTTACTCCCTGCACATCGATGATCATATAGCAACTTGTTGATCGAGAATCGGAGTCTCGGATACTCCAAAAAAATTATTTAGGGTTAGGTGGACCGATCGTCATCCGATCGTGCAATTAGGATAAAAAAGGCCACCCAACTCTAGCCCACGCCCCGTCACACTCGCCGGCAGCACGTGGGTGTCTGGGAAAATTTCGGTGACTAGAAAATCTCTGAACCATTAGTCAAGATCTATACCTACATATTCATAACAACAAATGGAGCAACTTTTGTTCTTGGACCACGACCAAAAAGTGGTCGGAACTTGCCCGAAACTTGAGCTGAAAACCAACTGAAATTTAAGCGATAAAACGAGTTCCAAAATGCAGAAAATCGATCCTAAACAACCCAACCATCAGCTAGAACACATTGAGAGGATAAAAAGCATACTTGGATTGACAAATTAGATGGCCAGAATTGTCCGGAAATGATGAAGGAAAATTTTGACAAAATCGAAAATTTGTTGAGCTACCATCGGCGAAGGAGTGGCTGGGCTCGCTGGATAAGGGATGGGTCGGAAAGAGGAAGTCGAGATGATTCTAACGGAGTAGGTCTCCTGGCCAACGGTGGTCGGACGGAGGAGTTGCAGGCCAAAGAATGGCCAGGGCTGTGTTCGCGAGAGTGAGAGAAAGGGAGGTCGCGGGAGGGAGAGAGAAATGAAGGAGAAAAGAAAAAAAAATCTGAGTTTTTTAAAAAACTGACTTCGAAATATTTACAGTTGTGCCACTGCAATTCCATTGATCGTAACTTCTTCGTTATAACTCTGATTTGAGCCCACTATGTGTCTACGAACTCATTTCGACGTGCTCTAAGCAACGATATTACTCAAATTCCCAATTCCTTCTTGAACAAAAAGTCAACTTTCAAACTCATTAAAATATTTTCGGCGTAAAATTATCGGGTTATTACATGTTAAAACTTTGTTTTTGTCCACTCACAATATAAAACTTTGTTAAAAGTCTTCAAATCTTACTAGGATAATCATATAAAGGAATAATTCACATTAGGATATTCGACATTAGATTCCATTATCTAATAATGTGAATAAGGAGTACTGTATAAGAGAAAGATTCAATTGCTCAGTCATTCCAATTCAAATAGGTTCTTGCCTACACCTAATTAGCTCGGATAACCAGGCAATGTTGCTAGGCGTCAAGCATGATATGTGGAAGTCCTGAAGGGTTCAATCATAATTGACCTTCACTAACGTGAAGAATTAAATAGTGAGATTTAACTCACAAGTCAACTCAGAGAAGTTGAGTCTTCCCACTCTCTGCCTAGAGAAAGACTAGCTCCTAAGTTCTCTAGGTTGATTTCTCTTCATCTCTAGTCCATGTTGGTGTGGTGAGGTAGATGACTTCACTCTTGGAGTCTTGGGTTGTGAGAAGAGGAAGAAAAGAAGACCTTTTCCTAAAAAGGTGTTCATTCTTGGCTTGTCCAAAAAATAGTCTTCAAGAGTAAAAACTTATCCTTTCTCTATTTTCTATTTTTTTGCGCAAAGAGACTAGATCAGAAGATGCTTAGCTTAAAATGAAAAAGTCTTAGCTCAACTAGAATATGTATAATTAATCCGCCATTATGAACGTTTGTGCATTATATGTTTTGGCTAAATTCATTCCAAGAGTCATTAAATGCAAAATGTTTCCTTCAATATCTAATCTCACAGTATGCATCCTTTTGGCAAAAGTGGCACATGGACAATTAGACCCAGTTTCAACTGACAAAAACTGCAAGCCAAGAACGTATCACTTAGAATTGGCAAGTAATCACATATTGCTTACAACCAAAGTCAAACACTACTACAAAAATCGAAATAGACGACGGGAATCCACCGTTGTCTAGAAAGTTTTCAAACCGTCGTGAAATCGACTGCCATCTTTTGATATAGAAAACAACGACGGCTAAAAACCGACGTCGTTAAACCATTCAACGTCAACAAATATTACAAACCGACGTCTAATGACTATATATATATTGTAAAATGAAACCTTCTACAACATTAGACGAAGGTGTTATTAAAAATTAGTCGTCTAAAGAGTGTTACATGTCAAGATCAAAACAAAAACCGACGTACAAATAATTATCCACGTCCCTAATTGAAGGAATACGACTTGTATAACCTAGAAACCGTCGTGGTTAACGTATACTACGTTAAATAAATAAATAAACAGTCGTCTAACTTCTAAAAGACGACGCATATACAAGAGAACGGACATTTAAAGCAGATTGCATTTCAATAATCATACAAGAATAGACGTACAAATATTTAATCACGTCTCTAATTGAAGGAATACCTACAAACCGTCGTGGTTAACTTATACTACGTTATATAAATAAAAACACCGACGGGTAACGAATAAAAGATGATGGAAACATAAAGAACAGTATTACATGTCAATATTCACAAAGGAACCGTCGTGGTTAACATATACTATGTTAAATAAATAAACAAACCGACGTTTAACTTGTAAAAAATGACGTATATATAAAAGAACAGCCATTTAAATCATATTACATGTCATTAATCACACCAGAACTGACGTAAAATGGTTTAACCACGACATAAAGCTAGAAAAAATGTCGCTTATATATTATCCACGTCGGACTGTAGAGAAAAACGCCTTTTTAAAAATATTCCACGTCTATTTCTTACGAGAATCGACGTTTAAATTATACAAAGAAGTCCCTTGGATAGAGTTAGACGACGCTTTTTCTACAAAGTAGACGTCTGAATTCTTTAAAATTGCACAATATTACTGAATACCGACGTAAAAAGTCCTATCCACGGCTACTTTTGATAAAGGCTGCCATTAAAAATAATGTAGAAGGCGTGGACATGAAAAGAAACGACGTGTTTTATATTTTGAACGTCGGGTTTTGGAGCAGAGTTGCCTTTATTTCTTCTTTAGACGACGGTAGATTTTAATCGTGGAAGTAGTGTTTTACAAACTCGTCGTTGGAGTACTGCAACGTCGTGTTATATGAAATATACGTCGTGTGTTGTTTTGTAGGGCGTCGTTGATGTTTATTACACCCGCTTGTGATTTAATTTTAATAAATCGAAGTGTTTTCATTTTCAAATTGCGGTTTTTATTTCTTTACAGTCTTTTGCATTTTCTTTCCACGACGTTTGTAAAAATACGACGTTGGTTGTATTTTAGACGTTTGTTTTTCCAGTTTTTTAACTGGACCGTCGTATTTCCCACCTTTAATCCAGTATTTTAAATTTTTGATTTGTCGTGCCCAAAACCTGCATAATGAAAATGTGATCATAATTAAAATGATATACAGAGCAGTTAATTAATGTCATACAATTAACTGCATAACTAATGTCATACATTACAACAATCAATCAATCCATATATCTTCACACCCATCTCTAATATTCTCACTCCCAAACTCACCCACTAGGTCATCAAATGTGTCATCATTTGGTATCCCTCAAGTAAATGGCTCACACTCAATTCTAATATCACCTAGCACATCATCACCAATAACATCATTATATTCTCTATTAGGCATTGATAACACTACCGACCAACCACGATGCATTAGGTCATCAACATAAAATAATTGTTTGACTTGAGAAGCCATAACAAATTGGTCATTCCTATGTCCAATTTTACTTAGATCTACAAGGGTAAATCCAAGTTCATCGACTAGAAGGCCCGAAGTGTTATCTATCCAATCACACCTCAACACTGGGATTCTAAACTTTTGGTAGTCAAGGTCCCAAATTTCTTGAATAACCCCAGAAAAACCCATATTGGAGACAATAGGATTTTTATCCTTGGCACTAGCAACTTGCATAGTATGTGCAAGTAAATACACTCCACTATTTTGGACGGTTCGCACATCATCTTGTGCCTTGGTATTAAATTAACACCATTAATAAGATAGCTCATATATGATGGCACTGCCATGCTTGGACCAACTGCTAGCCACCTCAAATTTTCTGATACGCCATTATTCTCTTCTCCATTAAGTTCACTTTGAACTTGCAAATTAATAATATATCTTAATTCAATCTAACTTATAGAAAGAAAGAAAATTAAAGTTCAATATGTCATTCAATAACATATATACCTTAAAGCGTAGCCATTGAATGAAAGTGCTATTGTGCTTATCTTGTAGCCACTTTGTTCTCTTTCTAAATTTTGGATAAGTGGTCTTGATGTGGATCATATGTTCTACAATTGACATGAAAAAATCAAGCATTACGGTCCCTTGTATATAAGATAAACATAAGGAATAATAATATTTAAAATGGCTACATATGAAAAATTAAACTCATACGTACTCGATATAAGGTAGGACTTCCTCCGTATTCTCCAAGACATATAGATGTGCCTGGTTGAACAAGTCCAGATCAACTAAGCTCACTGTGCAACCTGATAATGGCTTTGAAACTCCCATCTTCTGGCTTGAAGGCACTCCAACTATACTAACATCAGATAAATGCTCGGTACAAAACTCTACCGCTTCTTCAGCTATATACCGCTCAACAATGCAACCTTCGGGACAAGTACAGTTCTGAACATACCCCTTTAGTTATGCAGTTTTGACCCCCATGTTCAATAAATCCAACCGAGCAGTAATCCCATCTTTATTTTTTCCAAGGATCTCCAGCAATGTACCAATGATACTATTGAAAACATTCTTCTCAATGTGCATAACATCTAGGACATGCCTCACAAGAAGGTATTTCCAATACTCGAGATCAAAGAATTTTGATTTCTTCTTCCAACAAACTCTGTCACCATCCTTCTCACCAACACTTCCCCCATTTTTCGAGCCCCATCTGTAATTAATATCTTCAACCATATGCAGCACTTCTTCTCCGGTTAATGGCTCGGGAGGCATGCCATATTCAGATTTCCCATAAAAAGTTGCACGTTGCCTCCTATATGGAGGATTGATTGGTAACCATTTTCTATGCCCAATGTAACAAATTTTGTGGCCATTTTTCAACTTGTGACTAGGTGTATCATCGCCACATATTGGACAAGCTTTATATCCTTTAATGACACAACTAGATAAGTTCCCATAGGCAGGAAAATCATTAATTGTCCACAGTAATACACCTCTGAGTGTAAAGTATTCTCCTATGTGTGCATCATATACTCCTCTAATCCCATCCCATAGAGATTTTAAATCATCAATCAAAAGAAGTAGACGTCTATATCATTTCCGGGCTGTTTAGGATTGGAAATCAATAAGGTCAATATCATGAACTTCCGTTTCATGCATAGCCATGGTGGGAGATTATATGTAACTAAGATAACTGGCCAACAACTATATCTGCTACTTAAAGAACTGTGGGGATTGAATCCATCAGATGAGAGAGCCAATCTCAAGTTTCTCGGCTTTTTACCAAACTCGGGCCATTTATCATCAACAAGTTTCCAAGACGGGGAATCTGCTGGATGAGACATATGACCGTCAACTTATTTTCTTGCAGCATACCAAGTCAAACTCTTAGTTGTCTTATGTGATTGAAACATCCTTTTAAACCTTGGAATTAGAGGAAAATACCACACCACCTTCGCTGGCACACCCTCTTTCAAGATTGAATCTTTGCTTTCCTTCCACCTTGAGATACCAGAAGTAGGACAATTAGTTGAATCTTCATACTCCTTCTATACAAAATGCAATCATTGAGACATGCAGGGATTTTCTCATAACTCATCCCTAAAGCAGACAAAGTCTTTTTTACCTCGTACATAGAGAAAGGAAGTGTATTTCCTTCTGGAAGCAAATCTCCTTGAAGTATCAATAATTCTGTAAAACAAACATCACTCATCCCATGTTTTGCTTTCAAATTATATAACTTCACCAAAGCCGACAACTTCATGTAATTACTGCAACCAAGGTACAAGGGTTGATCTCCATCCCCAATCACATTGGCAAACTCATAAGGATCAGATCCAATATCGCCTAAATCATTATCATCCATCCCTAATTCTTCATAAACAAAACTGAACCTACTTTGCTCATCTTCTTCCACATTTCGACTAGCATTAGTAGTCCATTCCCAAGGTTCTCCGTGCCATGTCCAAATCTTATAGCTTTGGTCAATTCCATTAAAGTATACGTGTTCCCTTATAATTCCAACCCTAAACAATCAAATATTCCCACATTTAACACATGGACAACGAATATGAGTTGTATTTCCAAGATTTTCTACAACAAAATTCAAAAATCCTTCCACCCCTAACTCATATGCCATCGATCTTCTATCCGCATGCATCCATGACTTATCCATCTCGCACACTATAAAATCATATATATAATAAAGAGAAAAGACCAGCAATGAAACACTACTATATTCAAATAGCAGAGAATAAATTGAAAATAAAAAATAAAACAAGAATCAGATGACGGTTTTTACAAAATAATCGTCGTAAAATATAATCGTCTTTAATCTATCCAAACCCAGAAATTTGCATTGCTTTATGAAGAACAAAAACAATCAGACGACGGTTTTTAGAAAATAATCGTCGTGAAATATAAATTCAGACGACGGAATATCTAGTTACCGTCGTCTTTAAGCTACCCAAACCCAGAAATTTGCATTGCTTTTTGAAGAACAAAGTTCTGGGTTCTGGTAGCCCAAAGACGACAGTTAATGGAGAAACAGTCATCTTCAGGTTACCAAATGCAAACTACAATTCAGACGACGGGAGTAAATGAACAACCGTTGTTGTGGTTACCAAAAAACCAAAGTCTAAATCTCCCATCCCCATTCCTTCTCCAAGAACCCATGGCCAAACAAACATAAAAGAACCAAAACATAGAGTAATTATTACAAACCCAAATATAGCTCCCAATTAAGAACCCATAGCTAACAAAACCAATGAAAACATTTAAGAAGCTGTGCAATATCATTAAATAAAGAGATTAGGGTTTGTACTTGCATGGATATTGAGAGAGAGCTAAGAGAATATAACAAATGCTTGAGAGAGAGCTCAGAGAATACACCCAATGCTTTGAGAGAGAGCGAAAACTTTAAGACAAATTTATGTTGAAGAGAGAGAACGAAATATTTTAGGGTTAAAGGGAAATTCTGAAAATTTTAGATCGCGGTCAAAAATTTCAAAGGACCGCGTTTTTCAAAGACGACGGTAAATACATATATATTGACGTTTAATATTCACTTACGATGACGGTTTATATAAAAAAACCCGACGTTGTAAAATGAAACTATGTAGAAAAATAAACAAAACGTCGTAGTAAATTATTTTTACGTCGCCCCTTAAAAAACCAACGTCTTAAATTTATAATATTTAAATGGGGTTTGGGTTTCCTGGGATTCGAACGCGTGTAATTGACCAAAAACAGCGAGAGAAAACCGGCGTTGTTTCAATAAACACTAAACCCTAAACCCTAAATTTTACAATAATTATAAATAAAAAAATACACAAGTATGAGAAAAATGAACTGAAAATTGCTACGGACTCCTTACAACAATGCCTTCTATAATAGTAGGCTAACATATGGATTTCATAATGTTGAATTTATGGCCACCAATGGATCACATAAACCTTAGGGTTATGTTATGACAAGTATAAGGACTATCATGCTTTGTCTCGTTATTTTTTTGACTTTCGTTATCACTTGTAATTTTGAAAAAATTACATTTTTCAGGCCTTTACGAGCGAGATATAAACTCAATGACTGCATAGAATTTGTCGGTTTATTTTTCGGATTTTTTAAAATATATTATGAATAATAGTAATTAAATACAATTAAAAAATATTTGTAAAGTTCCATTTTTTAAAGCTTTAGGAGAGAGACAATATTTCAATAAGTGCATGGTAGTTGTTAGTTTATTTTTTGGAATTAGTTTTGAATTTATTATGAATATTAGGAATGAAATAAAATATAAAAGTCATATTAAAATAAAATGACAAATGACATAACCGACGTTGGATACCTTTACGACGACGTTAAACAACACAAAACGACATCCTAAACTATTTTAGACGTCGAAAAGAACACAAAACGACATTATTACGTTACCACGTCATCTTGTTTTGAATCACCGACGTGGGTTATTACGTTACCCGTTGTTTTGTTTTATATAACCGACGTGGGTTCTATTTACAATGTGCTTTCTATAGTCGTTACCGCCGTTGTTTACATATACAACATCACATGTTATAAGATAACCGCCGTTGTATGTCTTTAAGACGTCAATATGTTTGCACTAACGGATGTAGTATATTGGTACAAAAATTTTCCGTACAAGATGAATAAAATAAAAACCGTCTGTCTGCCGCGCAAATCTCACGGCCTGGAGTTCCGGGCCGAGGGGATGTGCGTGGACATGCGGCTTCCTGCTTCTGGATGCGGTGCGTTTGTGCGCGGGCGTGCCAGCACGGTCTACCGTGCGTCGAGTTGTGGTTTGGATGGAAGTGGTAAAAGGGTGCGCCTGTTCGGACTTGACTTCTTAATCAAACGATTGTGGCCGAGAGAGGAACTAATCTCGGCCGGCAGGTTCACGGCCTGAGCTACAAGGCCGTTGAGTGGTGGTGTTGGTGGGTTTTAGGGCGGTGCTCCGGCGCGCTGCTCAATGAGCGGCGATCGTATGATATATGGAGTGAATGAGCGAATAACAGAGGTGGTGCTCCGGCGCCTTGAAAACCAAGGGTCGTATGATATATTGATGAACGGATTTTCCTTACAAACTAACACTACTCCTAGAAAAGCAAGTAAAGATATTGAAAGTGCATTATAGGAAAATATAAGTTGCTCCGTGGGAGGCTTTTGTTTGGTGTTTGAACCCTTTGAAAGTGGTCCTGAGTCTTGTATTTATAGGCAGAGTTCCTGGAGGGGTAATCGAGGCTGAAAATCTGCATGGTAGAGCCTGATTAGCGCAAGTGGGTAGTCCAATCGACATTTGGGATCGCGAAGTATGGTGGTGTGACCCCATAAATCCTGGTGAATCTCGGCCGCCGCCCTGATCATGGGTTCTGCGCTTCTGGCCGTGGAGACGCATTTATTGCTCTGGTGGCTGGTCACCTAATCTCTCAAGCTGCAAAGAGCTTTGTGAGAATGTTGGCGTCTAATCACTCTGATCCCTGTCACCAAACCCTGACTCCAATCACTTCCCACTTTCCCTTGTGCATTAAATGCTTATTCTTGGCCAGTGGGTTTGCTGCAATAAACAGAGGCCTTGCTTCATTAAATGGAGCGTGAGACCCTGCTGTCACGTGATGATCTGACTTTAATGCTTTTGGCCGTGATTTTGCTCGATCTCGGCCTCGGCCTATAATCGAGGCCGAGATGATCGTGCCTTAGCAATTTTTCTCTTGCTTCTCTGGAATGCCAAGCATCCTGGCAAAACGCTGCGCTTCAGCTTCTCGAGAGAGAGACGGGGCCGAGAAGAGGGGTTCCCTCGGCCAATTCATGGCCGTGATTGATTAGGCACAAACATTGCCCCCATATCCCTGGATTCTTCGGCCTCGGCGTGAATAGGGGCCGAATGGATTCCAAGGGATGGACCCTTACCATTCCTTCTGAAGTGATTGACAACTGGGGCATTAAATGCGCAAGTCAATCGGCGCATTTAATGCCTCAAGCACGTCGTGCAGGTCATTATTGCCCAGGGTGTCGCTTCGTTTTGTCAGAGGAAACGACGGCCTCTGGGCTTTCGACACGTCATCGCGCCTGTTGAGTGTGCTGACAGAACATTACGTCTCTCGAGAGAGACATACCCTTTCGTTTCGAATTCTAGCGCCAATATAAAAACCCAAACCCTCTTGCTTTCTCCTTACGCTTTCAGATTTCTCAGACGCCCAAGCTTTGTCAAAAACTCCTCACTCCAAGCCTTCAAACTTACCAGAAAATCTTGTCTAAAAAATCACGATTCTCTCTCACTCCTGAGTTTCCTGGTCTTTCAAAAACCTGCAAACCTTCACCCCTTTCTGGATTTTCCTTCAGCGCTCTTTACGCTCCTTGCCTTTTCCGCCTTTTCTCCCCTAAACACTCACTTTAAACCTGTTCTGATGGCCTCCAGCACCTCCCCATCTGTCGAAGTTCGGTCCCAAGCCTTTCAAACTGAGTTCGAAGCCATTTGCCGAGACGTCCAGGGCTCGGTCCTCCCCAACATCCTTACGCCCTGGGCCGATGATGATGGTGCCCCTACTGATACCTGCGTCCTCGGCCCCTCCATTGGGGGCGGAATGCCAAAGAGGCTTTTGGCCCTCCTGAAGAACAACCTAGCGGACCAATCGGCCTTCGACGGGGGGGATTTCCAAGATTGGAACGTTATCAGGCCGCAACAACAATGGCCCACCGTGACTCCAGATTGGGAGAAATGGCTGCCGAGGATGGAGCATTTCCTCGGCCAACAATGGAAGGATCAAGGCATCTACCACTTGATCAAACTGTTTGAGCAGCCGCTTGTTATGGATCGGTCGCTCTTGGCCGCGGCCTTGTGCTTTTGGTCATCGGCCACCAATACCATGAACTTTCGGTTCGGCATGATGACGCCGACCGTGCTAGACATGGCCGCCCTGTTCGGCCTTTCTCCTCTCGGCGTGGAAGTAAACGCCGCCCATGTTACTCCTGAGGTGGAAGGGAGCTTTAAAACCATGTGGCCCACTCTTACGAGGGTCGGCGGGAACAAGGCGAAGAATATGCTCAACTACTCCAGCTTCTACAGCAATTTTGGCGTAGAGGATAGTGCTGAAAACGACGCCATTGCTCCCCCCGGCGAAGTTGAGCACGCCGCATTTCTGCTGTACTGGCTGTGCAAGTTTGTCTTCTGCACCCAGGCGAACAAGGTCACCCTGGAGTTTGCTCACGTGGCCAATTATCTTGCACAGGGCGGCAAGCTAGCGCTCGGCCCCTTCCTTCTCGGCCATCTCTACCGCACGCTTCATGACATCGTTACAGATGGAATGAAGCAGAAGCACGGCGGTCCGCTGTGGGCTTTCCAGTTCTGGCTGCAGGCCTACTTCCCAGAGCTGAGGGCGTCGGCCAGTATCAGCAACGCCGAGCCGCTGGCAAATGCATTTGCCCGCGCCCCTAAGAAGCATAACACCTCGTCCCTCTGTTACAAATTCTTCTATGTCTTGGCCGAGAGAACTGGTACGAAGTTCCGAGTCTGCATTACTCGGCCGTTCCCACTATTCCTGACTCACGATCTCTCCGTCGTCCCTGATGTTGAGACGAAGGAGATCTGGGGCTCCTTCCTGGTTTCGCGCGATCTTCACTGCGGCATGTCCAAGGCCGAGGCCGAGGTTTACTTGCCAAACTTCGTGGCGCGACAGTTCGGCCTGATCCAGACAGCCCCACTCCCTCCTCTATCAACCAACCGGCTCTCGTCCTGGAGGGCCGATGTCTCTCAGCAACATGGCGTGGCTGGCATAACCTTCCAACTTCAACAGGGAATCACGTTCCTGAATCTGACGCCTTGGTTGCGCCGTAATGCGTATGATGAAGATGGAAGGGTCTGGTACGAGGAGTGTATCTCGGCCAGATTTATCCGGCCCATTGAAGAGGCCGCGAGGGTGGCCCTTAAAAATGCTGATTGGGACCCTCTTACCCCCAAGGGCACCAAAGTGAAGAAGGTATCAGCCGGACCTCCTCGGCCAAGTACCGCAGCCGTGGCCGCTCCTAGAGTAACGGTCCTTCCGTCGGCTGGAGCAACGGTCGCGGCTTCGACTACGGCTCCAACCTTTTCCGCGGCCCCGGCTCCCAGGGCGGCGCCTGTGGTGGGGGCGCGAAAGACGCTGGCGCATAGGACCGTGCCGTCTTCCCCGTCGGCTCGACCGATCGCCGCCGCTGGTAAGCATTGCACAATTTATTTTTCTATTAATATTACTTTGCCGGCCTCTCAAAGCTACTTGGTCCTTGGTTATCTCATTTCTCTCCTTCTCTTTTTGTACACAGCCCCGGGCCGTAAGAGGAGCCGAGAAGCGCCAAGTACTGAAGCCGCAACGGTGGAGGTTGCGCCGGCCAGAGTCGCCGTGGTAGAGACGGCGGCAGTGGAGCGACCGAGAAAGAGGACCCTCTTCACTTCTTCAGAGGGCGGAAATGAGGAGGGAATCCCTCCGGTGATTGTAAGGGAAGCTCCCCCTGTGGCCGTAAGTATTTCTCCTTTGCCTCCTTTTTCCTTTGTTCGTTCTTTCGGTCACCCCCCCTTCCCTTGTTATGCCTTTTGGATAATCTGGTTCTCTCCTCAGGACGTGGTAATTGTCGAAGAAGAGGCCGCGATCGAGGTGCCGCATGTAGAGGAAACGGCCACCGCCCAGATGGTGGTCGAGGAGGTGGGAGCCGCAGAGACGGTGGTTGAAGAGGAAGCTACGGCCGAGGGGCCGGTCGAGGAAATAACAACTACCGAGATGGTGGTTGAAGAGGCGGTCGCGGCCGAAACGGTGATTGAAGAGGCGGCCGCTAATGAGGAGGTGGCAGAGGAGGTCGTCGACGAGGGCGCCAAGGGGGCTACCGAGGAGGCTACCGAGGAGGCCACCGAAGAGGCTATAACAGACGCGCCTGCTGAGCCGTCGCGGTCCGCTCCTCGTCGTCCAAGCGGTACTTCCTTTCGCTCGGTAAGAGTTCGCCTTTTCTACACTTTAGCTTTATTGCTCTCTTCATGGAATTTCGCATGATACCTTTGACTGAATTTTTTGCTTCCAGCCTCCCCAGTCGTCGTTGCCACCCTCCACGGTCGCCACGACCATGCCCCCTGCGCCGCCGTCTCAAGATTCGATCGTCGTGGCCGAGCCGGTGGCAACCGGGGCCACGGTCGTGAATGTGCCGAGCCTCCTGCGGACTACTTCAGCGGTTAGAAACGATCTCTCGCTCGCCGTGAGTATTCAATCCCTCCTTCTTATTCCTTTATGCCCTAGCTAATTGTTTCTCACCTAAACTCTTCCTCATACTCAGGAGGCCACCTCCTCTGATGATCTTGATGAGTTGTACGCCAGTCTTCATGAGGAGGGAGGTAGTTCGGCCTCGGCTCCCCTGGACGAGGATTCCAAGACCGTCATTGAACGGCTCCGGGAGTTCCTTCTTCTCGGAGTCCAACAGATGACCGCTACTGGGGCGCTCATGGAGTTCAGGTCCTGCTTGGATACGGCTATGGCGATCGGTCTGCTGGACTCGGCTCAGCTGGATGAATTGCAAGCCCGTCTGGCCGAAGGCGAGGAGATGATCGGCCGGTAGGCTGAAGCCGTGACGAGGATGGCCGAGGGAAGCTAGCTCGAACAAGACCTGGTGGAGATCAAAGAAAAAGTCCAACCTGCAATGGCCCGATTGAAAGAAAATGACCTCGTTGTTCAACGAGAGAATGAAGAGCTTGCGCAGGTTGAGGCCCAGATTGCCAAGCTCCAGGCTCGTCGAACTCTCATACTCCAGCGCCGAGATGGTGCGGTCGTGACCGGGCATGAACTGAAATCCTCGGCCAAACAGATCCTCAAAGCCGCGACCGAGACGAAGAAGGCCCTGGGGGAGCGGAAGCTGATCCGGGCGAGATGGCAAGCAGATATTGATGGTGGGGACATCGCTTGGAGAACGATCACCTGCCTGATCTGGGGAATGTTCAGCGAGGGGGCCTAGGCAGGCGAAGAGCAGCCGTTTTAACTACTTTTTCTTTTTCTTTTGGGATGTAATAAAAAACCACAAACATTTAAATTTATCTACACATATTTCCTCTTTTGTTCTATGTCCAGACAGATATAAGTATATGTGACTTCGGCCACAACCGGCCGTTCTTTTTTTGTAAGTATAGCTCCTTTTATCTAAATGCAAGGCAAGGGCCCTCTTTTCTGAAAGACTAAATGCATACTTCCTTTTTTATACGTTGGCCGCGCCTTTCGTTTAGCCCGTCCGCCTACCTTCCTATTTTCTTCTTTTTGACTTTCTTGTCGTAGGTCCTCGGCGCCATCTTCTTTTGAACTTTCGCCGAGCCGTAGGCGTCGAGTTTCGACTGTTCTGAGTTCTCGGAACTCCTGGGCATCATTTGCGAGTAGTTCTTCTTTCGGCCATGTTGCTAGACATCCTGAAGAAAACAAACCTCTGGTTTTAATGGTTTATTAGTGTCATGGCCGTCGGCCAAGATATAAAGAGATGTATCCACGGCCGAGTTTTGTGAGTTGCGGCGAGCCCAAGAAACCTTAGGGAATAAATCGCGCCAAACCATGGGTTTGCCTGATAGGTTCGGCTTTGGGCACCCCGGCGTCCCCGGCCGTCACCGGGCCAAAACGTCCTCGGCCATATACCGAGTGTCTCTAACTTGGATTCCCCGAGGGGGTATCGCATGTTGGTCATCGTTGGGTGGCTTTCCTCGCTGGGCCGTTTGAGCAAGGGGCTTGGCAACTGCGACCATGTCGGGCCATTTCAGAGGGACGCCGTGGGTTTGGCCGAGATATGCCTGGTTTGCCGGCTGTCGAGGTACGGCCACCTGGTTTCGTTGAATCTCCACGGGCTGGGAATCCAAGTGCGTCTGCGTTGTTGTTGGAACGGCCGGACCGTGTATTTGCACTGGTAATGCAGCGGTTAAGCCTTTCTGCTCGCATTGCTGTGGTAATGCTTCGGTCATGTTACTCTGGCCGGATCGTGCTTGGTCGGCCAAAGTATGGGTCGGGCCGAGATGCTGGACCGTGGACAACGCAGGTCTGCCACGTCCCAACGCTTTAGCTAAGGCGTGTAGTGGACCGCATGCCTTTTTTGCCGGATGGATTGATCCAGGACTCGCCCCCGTGGGCTGGGGTTGCCCCCAGCCATTGGTTGGTAGCAGATAATGTTGGCCGTAGCCTGACACTTCGGTGCGGCCAGAAACGCCGAGGCTACCGTTTTCGCCGTAAATTTCGCTCTCTCGGCTTCTTTGTCCGGCTCTGGGAGGCGTCGCAGGCGAGGTCACCGGCATCCTCTCCTGAAAAAGCGTTCGCAGCTCCGAGGAGAATCTGTCCATTGCGGCCATAAAGGATGTCTCTATTCTATAGGCCTGCTTGGACATCAGTTCCTCCACTACTGCCTGTTCCTGTATGGATTCGGCCGAGCGATCCGTCGTTACTGGAACTCTGGCCGAGATCCCGACCGACTGTTCGGTCTCGGTGATTAGTGACGTGGACTCAGGAGTCTCAGGAGTCATGTCGACTGCTTTGTTTTTGAGCTTTGCCTGTGCCCTGGTTTCCACCATAAGTTTTTGACAAAAGTCCCACCGGGCGTGACAAAAGTGTATGCCGCGCAAATCTCATGGCCTGGAGTTCCGGGCCGAGGGGATGTGCGTGGACACGCGGCTTCCTGCTTCTGGATGCGGTGCGTTTGTGCGCGGGCGTGCCAGCACGGTCTACCGTGCGTCGAGTTGTGGTTTGGATGGAAGTGGTAAAAGGGTGCGTTTGTTCGGACTTGACTTCTTAATCAAACGATTGTGGCCGAGAGAGGAACTAATCTCGGCCGGCAGGTTCACGGCCTGAGCTACAAGGCCGTTGAGTGGTGGTGTTGGTGGGTTTTAGGGCGGTGCTCCGGCGCGCTGCTCAATGAGTGGCGATTGTATGATATATGGGGTGAATAACAGAGGTGGTGCTCCGGCGCCTTGAAAACCAAGGGTCGTATGATATATTGATGAACGGATTTTCCTTACAAACTAACACTACTCCTAGAAAAGCAAGTAAAGATATTGAAAGTGCATTACAGGAAAATATAAGTTGCTCCGTGGGAGGCTTTTGTTTGGTGTTTGAACCCTTTGAAAGTGGTCCTGAGTCTTGTATTTATAGGCAGAGTTCCTGGAGGGGTAATCGAGGCTGAAAATCTGCATGGTGGAGCCTGATTAGCGCAAGTGGGTAGTCCAATCGACATTTGGGATCGCGAAGTATGGTGGTGTGACCCCATAAATCCCGGTGAATCTCGGCCGCCGCCCTGATCATGGGTTCTGCGCTTCTGGCCGTGGAGACGCATTTATTGCTCTGGTGGCTGGTCACCTAATCTCTCAAGCTGCAAAGAGCTTTGTGAGAATGTTGGCGTCTAATCACTCTGATCCCTATCACCAAACCCTGACTCCAATCACTTCCCACTTTCCCTTGTGCATTAAATGCTTATTCTTGGCCAGTGGGTTTGCTGCAATAAACAGAGGCCTTGCTTCATTAAATGGAGCGTGGGACCCTGCTGTCACGTGATGATCTGCCTTAGCAATTTTTCTCTTTCTTCTCTGGAATGCCAAGCATCCTGGCAAAATGCTGCGCTTCAGCTTCTCGAGAGAGAGACGGGGCCGAGAAGAGGGGTTCCCTCGGCCAATTCATGGCCGTGATTGATTAGGCACAAACACCGTCGTGTTTATCCATGTTACATGGCGTTTTTAAGAATTGCCGTCGATGTTATATTTGCCATTATAATAAGACAACGATTGTATTCACATATGAGACGTGTAAATGAGAATGAGACGTCGATTTTTGGGAATTAAATTAAGTTTTTTGGAATTACCGTTGTTTGAGTTCATTTAAAGACATAAATATCCTAAACAAAAAAAAATTCAAAAAAAAATTAATTTTTTTGATGATTGTTCAATTGATTACAAGAAAAATATTTATGTACATTGTTACTAAATTAAAATAAATCTAAACATTGTTAAAATAAATTACATCACTTATGATTCTGTAATTGCTTGTGAACGAATTCTGCCCATTCCAGCCTAACTTCTTCAATATGTTATTGTTTATACTGAACTCATTCTTTTTTCTTGTGAAATTGCAAAATAAAAGAAAAAACCGACGTCTTATAAAGATACAAACGACGGTTTTAAAGAAAAACTTGACATAGTAAAATAAAGAAATTATATCTTAAATTTTGCCTTTTACCTTCTTCTCAAAACCTAGGTCTGGACCATGAATTATATCTCTCATGAATCGCATCACGTAATAGCCACACTCTACATTTGATGGTTGTTCAGGAGTGCCCTGTAGAGTTTTCCAAATGGCTCTATTACCTGATGAATTTTTGTTTATATGAGAGTTAAACATTTTCATTGCCTTGTTTCAAGAAAACAAAGAGTGTTAATGACAAAACGAAAAATCTAAATAAAAAATAGTAACCGTCGTGGTAAATCAGTGAAGACGACGGGTTTTTAAAAAAAATGACGTAGTATTTTATTTCAAACGGCAATATGAAACTACCATCGTTGTGTAACATTCTAACGTTCGTAAACAGGAAAAACGTCGTATAACAAAAAATTGAACAGAAAAAATTAAAACCTCCTTAAATAAAAACATGAACGATATGGTAGTTCAATTAAGACGACGGTTCTAATAAAATACGGATGTAATAAAGTCTTTCAAACATCGATAATAAATTACCGTCGTTGTATTGTAATTATAACGTCGGTATTATAAAAACCCGTCGTGTAATTCAAAAGCACAGATAAATAAAATCTTATATTGGAATAAATCAACTTACGTATTCAATATATTTTTCATTTCATTGTCAATAGACCAGTTTGGTAGTGAATTCATGTAATACACAGTCTCCTTAGCTGGCCTCACAATTAACAGCACCCAATGACCACTACACATAATGATCCATCTGCTGTTAAATAGTGCAAAGAAAAATATTACAAGGAAAATACTTTCAATAGTTAAGGGGACTAACCTTGGATTATAAGGGACCAAGAAAAATTGATCCCCATCTGCTGTTTTCAGCCGTTTTTCCAATTGTTTTGTTCAGTAAGATAGGGATCCAGATAGAGCACTGACTTGTCCAGAGTCGACGAGGCCAACAAGGTTTACCATATTTGCCATTTTTAAATAGTCAAATAGGTACCTAAATATATGATATTCAATTAAACGAAATTTTAATTTAAAAGAAAGATAAATGTAAAACAAAATATAGGATTTCTAGAACTACCCCATTATTGCAACCATTGTGGTTCCAATCTCAACCATGGAAGCAAACTATAAAATATCTTCACACAAGATGAAGGTATCATAATCACTGCCAAACACTTCCGCTGGAATGTGAACTCTTACCGTCTCGTTAGCAGGTTTCAACTTGGTCTGGATATATTGGCACAAGGCTAACAGAGGAGGTGGCATGTCTAGCTTTGAGAGATCCTGTTACAATAAATAAAGAAAGAAATATAAGTTAGTTTGTATATCAAGTAGAATAAACGACTCTAAATAAACCAACCAAACCGACGTGGTATATAATATAAACGACGGTTTCTAGAACATACTGACGAAGTAAAGGTTATAGACGACGGTAAAGACATAACCGTCGTTGTGTAAATGTTCTAACATCGCTACACTATAGAAAGGTCGTCTAATTAAAATACATTGAATGCTTTAATGAAATAGACGACGGTTTATAAAAGAATGAGACGACGGCAAAAAAAGACCGTCATTATGTTCAAGGCATAAATGAAATGCAAAACAAGTAAAAGAGTCGTGGTATTTCACTCACAACAACGGTTCTTGGAAGAAACTGACGTATTATGGTTTTCAGACGTCAGTAAAGATATACCGTCGTTGTTTTGAAATTGTAACGTCGGTTATTTAAAAGAGCAACGTCTATTTAAAATTTAAAAAGCAGAAAAAGAAAGTATCAGAGATTTTACCAATTCATCTTGCTGTTTTTCAGAAGTATCAGCATCAAGCTTTGGATCTTCTTCCCCCAAAACTAGGGGTTTGACATTTGTGCCTCCAAAGCAACTTGCCATGTTAGACATTGGATTTTTTGGGCTTTGTTCTTGAGGTTGTAAAGGAATTGGGGTAATTGGTGTTTTGAGCATGTTGGGATCAAAATTAGGAATTAGTTGACGGAATTGTGCCAACATAAATTCCCTCTCTGCTCTGACTGCTTCCAAAACACATTCCCTTGACCTAGCCTCCATCCTCAACGTCTCTTCTCTGACTGCCTCCATAAGACTTTCCTTCAATTTGTCAGCAAATTTTACTTTCTGTGTCTCGGCAAATTGAAGAATTGAGTTGGGGAAACGCCAGCTCCAACTCCTCTGACTCTCCCACCATGCTTAGGGGTTCCCAAAGCCAGAGTCAAAATATCATTGCTCGCGGAGACAGTCAGAGTGCCCTGGGAGACTTGTTTTTGCAAATCATCCTAAAAAAGAGAGAGAGAGAGAGAGAGAGAGAGAATGCTAGACATTGAACAAATTGTAAAACAGATAAATCAACTGACATAATATTTCAGTGACAACAACAGTTTTTTAAAAAAACTGACGAAGTATTGATTTCACACATCGGTAGTAAAATACCGTCGTTGTGTAAACATTACAACGTCGGTACAAAAAACCCGTCGTATATTCAAAATTTATAAAACAGATAAATAGACTAGAAATCAAAAACATGTACCGTCGTAGTATTTCAATTAAGACGACGGACTGTCTAAACAACTGACATAGTACATAATTTAAAACGGCGGCATAAAATTACCATCGTTGTATCTCAATTCTAACGTCTATATGAGATAAAACTGTCGTACATTTTAATGCAGAAGTGAAAAAACTTATAAAAAATATGCATTCTTTTCCAGAAATTGTGTGCCACAAATTTCAGAGAAATAGATAGAGAAAGGGAGAGTGTGTGCGTGAGTAAATGAAGGGAGTTCTAAAACTTTAAAAAAAAGACGTCCATCTCAGGAATATAAGCCGTCATAGTAATTCAATCTAGACGTCTAATTCATGCAAAAACCGACATGCTATTATCTTTGAAACGACGGTAAATAGAAACCGTCGTGGTGTTTATGTTATTACAACGGTTATTTAAACATGCGACGTCTATACCAAAATAAAACACTCTGTTTTTCAAATTTAGAATAGAGTTAGTGAGACTTACGATTAATTTTGTCTTCTCTGCAACCTTTGGATCTGGGATGTTTCCTTGCTTATCTTCTCTTGCCTTCTTCCATAGCAGAGATCGATCGATTTCTTCCTCGGGCATGGTTTCTAAACCAACATACCCCTTTCTAGACAACCTATGGTTGTACACAGATTTTTCCCTTCTCTGTTTCTACCCAGAATGCACAGCCTCAAAATCTAGGGATAACCTTGAAGTTACAAAGGAATCCCATTGCGATTTCTCTATGAACTTATAAAGCTGAAGGGGGTTCTTTTAACTTCTCCTTGTCATTTGCGAATAGAAGGATAAACTGCCTAGTTAAGGTATACTTGAAATCCTTCCATTTTTTGGTGGTAGATGATAGCACCGTCTTCTTGCACCCTTCTCCAATAACATAAGCCATTTGAACAGCTTCCCAAATCTGCTCCTTCAGGTCCTTGGGCAATTGAGTCCATTTCTTGTCCACAAGTGGGACTCTTGTGTGTGCCAAAACACCAATGTAAGATTGCATCTCAACAGCAGCCTCGCCATGTGGTCTGCTCCATTTGTTGAACTCAACCATAGGCTTAATCTTCTGAATTTTCCTCTTCACAACACAGCTCATTGTGTTGATGTCGTGAGTCGATTTTGGCTCCTCATCAAATGTGGCTGAGCTCGGGTCTTTATCATAGGTTGAAGTAAATCTCATCCCCCTCGCGGGTTTGCTTTGAACTGATTTGGCTTCATCCATTTGAGCCTTTGATACTGGAACAACATCCTTGCTAGGACCTTTTGACACTTGAGTGTCCTTGCTTTGAGATTTCGAAACCATTTTTAATTAACTTGCAAGAGAAATAACGACGGTTAATTAAAAAGATCGATGTAATAATAAATAAAAGATGTCGGAAAAAAGACGGCAGTGATATTAAACTGAGGACGACGATAACAAGAAACCTGACGGTAACAAGAAACCACCGTCGTCTTATTAAACAGTTCTCTCCCCCATGTATGACAATAGGACGACGGTTTTATCTTGTTCATGTCGTATTAATTGATACACCACGTCAGCTATTAAGTCTAAAAACCGACGTGGATTACACATTAAAACGAACAAAACAAAAGACAACCATCGTCTTACTGAGAGGTGATACAGGAAAAACAACAGAGTTCTTTCCCCCATGAGACGACGGTTTTATCTTGTTTCTGACGTATTAATTGTCACACCATGATGGTTATTAACCACTGTCGTGCAGTTTGCATTATGTCGGATTTAACTACCGTCGTGGTGTGTCGATTCTAACGTCGCAGACAAGATAGAACTGTCGTCTTCATGCGTCGTGAGAGTAATGGACCAATGAATTAAATAAAACCAGTGAAAGATTTCGTCATTTTGACGGAGTCTTGTTTCCAAAGTCGTTCTTTCAAAACCCTCTTCAAATGAAATTGAAAAAAATGAAAAGAGATTGAGAAAAAACCATTGGCAGGCAAAGAAAGTTTCCTTCCGACGTCAACTTTGGTGATTTGGGGACGAAGACGATGACGATGACGAGATTCAGACGATGATGATTACGAAGTTGCTTTTGGGAACTGAGAGGGAAACTGAGATATTTTATCGGTGAGAGAAAACGTAGAACTTTAGGTCAGGTGACGAAAAAGTTTATATATTTTCCCATAGTTCAATAACACGACGGTTTTATTAAAAACCGCCCTAGTATGTAGTGACGTAAAATAAGTAGGAACTGACGTGGTTATTAATAAAGCCAAACAACTTTTGGAATTCTGAAACCGACGTGGTTATTTAAGTTTTACACGACAGAAAGTTTACTTTTGGTGCCTTGATATTATATGTTATGATGGCGCTTGTTTATATAAACTGTCGTTGTATGTAAATTCAACGACTCCAATTATTAAACACCGATGTCTATTTATCAATTTGACGTCGCTACGTGTAATAGAACTGACGTGGATATTGAAATAGATATGACTTTTTCAAGCGTTCTTTAACTTTCAGTTTTCAATTAGGGTTCCAACTTCTTCTTGCCTCTTTGGCATGTTTAGTTGTTTCTTTTAATCTCAGTTTCCTTTATTTCCTTGTTTAGTTGTTTAATTTTGATCTAATTGATTTTTCTTTTCTCTTTACTTCAGAAGAGAAAAGAAAAATCAATTAGATCAAAATAATAATAAAAATTCATCTTAAAAAGCAATAAAAATTAAGACGGTGGTTTACAGAGAAGGAAGACGTATAAATTGAATAAATACAACAGTAATTTGAACTTCAGGACGTGGAAAATTAATATTATACGTCATATAAGAAATAGACGTCGGCAAATTACGACGTGGGAATCTTATTTTAACGACCCTATATCTAAAAAACCGACGTGGTTATTGAATAAATAAGGACCGCCATGGTTTTTGAAGATTTATTTTATAAATTTGACGCTTTCTTTCAGTTTCAGTTTTCATTTAGGGTTCCAACTTCTTCTGGAGGCTCATCGTTCTCTCTCACAAACACACATACATCATCGCTCTCTCTCATCTCTCTGGGGGCAATAATTTGGATGTTAATGATGTATGTGTTTTGGTGTATCTCAAAGACACCAAAACGCACACATCATTAACTTTCAAAACATAGTCTTTCTCAAAGTTTGCCATCATCAGTTCAGTTCTGGTTTCGTTTTGGATTTTGTGTATTTAAAATATTGTCTTTCTCACTTTGGTTGTTCGATTATGATCAGGATCCAAAGATCTCAATGGTAATATTTCATACCTCTTGGGATCTCATTTTAATTTTCATGTGATGACGGTTTTCTATATAAACCGTCGTAATTTTTCTCAGTCTTGTCATTTTGTTAATATACTGACATGGATTCCATAATATTATACGACGCAGACTAAGAACAGTTGGTCGTGTTTATGTAGGAGTTAACACGGCGGCTTTTTTGTTGAACCGTCATCTTTACTTTCTATGTCGGTGGCTTCATACCTGCTGCCATTGTTTTTCTTTCTTAATTTAACACGGAAGAAAAGCTTTTTAAGAAGACGACGCTTTTTTATTTGGGTTGGTCGTTTTTAAAAAATATTCAAGTGGACCTCCATTTTTTAGGTGTTTAAGTTACTTATCCACGACGATTTTCTGGTGTTGTCGTCTTTCTAAACACAACGACGATTTTTTGTTCTACCGTAGTTTTTTTCTGGTCATCTTTTTCACTTTTTGTAGTAGTGAAATTTCTGAGATTATATATGATTTCAGTCAATCACAATCAATTCAATCCTAATTAACCTAGGTCAAAAGCTTTATAAAACGGACGTTGTACGTCTAATTAAGGGACCTACAATTTTTTCGAAAAACAACTCAACACAAATCTTTTTTGTTGATGCAAAAAAGTGGCTCGACACCTTTGGGCTCAACTTAGTGATATTGGGCCTTCGGTATGCTCTGGGCCTCAGTAGAGTGCGTGATTTGTAAAATGGGAAACGCTCAGTTCAGTAAGACCTAGGGCACCAATGTGGTACCGGCCGAAGCCTCTCCAATGCTTAAGTAAGTACGGATTTAGTAAATGAAACTAACATATCAATAGGCAGTATGCCGTAAATTCTGATTACCTTCATTTTGGGATTGTTGCCCTCCTTTATAGGCCTTGGGAGGTGTGCATGTTGCTTAAGTAAATACGGATAAAAAGCTCACTTGTGTTTGCGAGAGAGAATTGAGGGCTCTGTCAAGTCAATTTCCGACGAAAGGAATCGGCATTCAAGGTGATGTTGTAGGCATCGGTAGCCAGTCTTCTGCATGGCCTTTAGTTTCCTGTCTTTTTGCTTGTATATGTCTGATAGCGAGTCTCCGTTCGAGAGAGAACCCAACGTGTTCGATGGGGAGTCATCGGACGATCAGAGGGATACCAGTAGTGAGGCTTTAAGCCTTGATGATGAGAGTGGTGAAGGTACCGATGTTGAAACAATCGGTGAGGGGACTAGTTTCATTCCTACCCATGGCAAAGGGAAAGGGTTCATGACCGGTCAGCCAGTGCCGTTGGCTATGGTGCATGGTGACACGAACTAGCCGAATCATCACGCTAGTTACCAATCAGAGACCTCCACGTCAGGCCATGGGGATGCTGCTGCCGAACCTTCTTTCCAGCTGACAGTGACCATAGTTCATCTGGGGAACCCTAGGATACCTCTAGGTATGCCGAAGGAGCATCTGTTTGGCGTAGATTATCTGGAGCCCAACAAGATTACCGAATGGCAGCTGGCCAAACTCCGTACCGAATATCAGATCCTAGAATCGGTAAAGTTGAGAATCCCAAACCCTACCGAATCATTGAGCAGTCCAGAGAACGGTGATGTCGTCTTTTTTACACACATCCTCCAACAAGGGGTTCGGTTACCGTTGCAGCCTCCTGTTCAGAGAATCCTTGCCCAAATTGGGTACGCTCCAAGCCAATACAATCCCAACTT
Source organism: Prunus kanzakura (assembly GCA_020521455.1). Taxonomy (NCBI): domain Eukaryota; kingdom Viridiplantae; phylum Streptophyta; class Magnoliopsida; order Rosales; family Rosaceae; genus Prunus; species Prunus kanzakura. The sequence goes on along the minus strand of BPUM01000874.1, from coordinate 625,072 downwards.
CTGGGTGGCCTTGATGGGGGTGATTGTTGCCTTCGGCATTGCCGAGGAAGGGGAGCCTACCTACGAGAAATTCTCCTACCTATACAACATCACCAAGTCCAAGTGCGTTGGTCATGGATGTTGGGTCTAGGCCAACTGCCTCAGGGCTTCTGAAAGGGGCCATTTTGTCAGGGCCGTGCCGACTTCTCAAAAGTCATGGAGGAATCAGCGGGTGCTTTTATCTGGAGACTGGGAGTCGCCTTTGGACAGGCCCATCCGCTTTCATATCCCTACAACATTTCAGATAGCCGGTAGGACAAGTAGCACGACCTTCGGTAGATCCTCCTTTCGATTGATTTTAATCATTTATTACTTGTTGTGCAGGTAAATTGAAGCAGCCGACTCCCTCAGTCTGAGATTTGGCAGATCGAGAAGGTAAAGCTGAAGGTTCCTGCCGTTGAGAGGGTATATTCAAACTTTCTTTTCACCGAGAACCTGATCAGAGCCTGCCTCGTTGATCCTGTCGAGAGTAAGTGCACTTCTTCTTATTTTTGTCTTTATTGTAGGTTCAGTGGTAAATTTCTGTTGACTTACCGAACCACTCTGTTCGTACAGTGTCTGAAGCCAGGAGGTCTGCCGAGGCCAAGAAGATGACCGAATCTTCGAAGAGACGTCACCTGATGGGCATGAAGGAGAAAAAATAGAAACGGCAACCGGAGGCAGCCCCGGTAGATCCTAAAGACTAGACCCTGGCCGATCGGAGAAGGCAGCTAAGTGCCGAGCCAGTACTCAGGTGGGTGCCGAAAGTCGAGTCAGTACCCAGGCGCGGGCAGGGCGTTAAGGCCTCTGCCTCCAAGGCTTATGAGAACCAGCGCCCAAGCGCGAACAGCATTCTGAGCAACAGAGGGTTGTCTTCGTGCCGAGGACGAGGAGGGGCCTACCGAGCCCATTAACATTGCCTGCCCGTCGAAGACGGTTCAGTTTGCGAACCATATGATCCTTGGTTTCAAATGGGGCTGTCAGAGATAAAGGAGCTTCCTAAGAGGCTCCTTCGGGAGGAGGCCGAGCGTGCTTTCCGTCTTCAAGCCTTAGTAAGATTCTTTTCTCTCCATCTCTTACATTTTTTATTGCCATACACTGCTGATTTTTATATTAACCTTTTTTTTTTTTAAGGCTTCCATGGACATGTGGCTATGCATGAAGCGAGTCACCACAGCAGCCGAGCATGCCAAAAAGGCGTATGAAGATGGCCATGCCAGGGTTGCCGAGGCTGGCAAGGCTCTCCAGGACCACGCTCATCTACTTAAGGATAAAGAGGCTGTTGAACGGCAAGTAAAGGCTTCCGAAGCCAAGCTTGCCGACATGAGGGCGGCTTTGGACGCGGCAGTGTAGGCAGCGAAGGATGCCGAGGCGGCGAAGGAGGCAGTGCGGGTGGCACTGGAGGAGTCAGAGCGATCCAAGGCTGCTAAGATTGAGGCTGCCGTTCGGGAGGCGGTGAGGGAGTTCCTTTCATCAGAAGAGTTCACCGTCCTTTTGGACCATGAGGTGGGCTTGGAGATGGCGGATCTCCTCTACCGTTTTAAACGGTTCAATCCTGGGCAGAAGTCGAACCTGGACTATTTCGCTGATCCTCCACCTTTACCGGAAGGTATCACAAAGGAGATGATCGAAGACTATGAGGGGGAGGATGCTCCCAATGATTCTGCTATCGAGGGTCCTTCCGCTGCTACTGACGTTCGGGATGAGGCCAAAGCCGATGAGGGTGCTCGGGGTGCCGGTGAAGAGGCCGCCGTTTAAGTTTGTTAATCGCTTCTGTAAATTTCATTTTGCAGTTTGTATATTCGCCATAAGGCGGTTTATTTCGGAAACCTTCATGCCGAGGGCATCTTTAATTTAAGTAACCCTTTTTCAGAATTTATGTTTGTTCTATTTTTGCATGCCGTTTACTTGATTACTTTACTATTGCCGAGGCCTAATGAGTATAAGTTCCCATTGTCGTAGGCTAATAGTTAAATTGCCGAAAGCTGATAATGTATAAAATTGCCGATGGCAAGCAGGTGCCTGAAGTTATGGAATTTGATGGTATGAACAAATGCCAAAGGCATGTCGAACTATTAAATCGCCAATTTTTATCATTTAAAATCTTCCAAGTGAACTCCCGATCGGTAACCTGTTTTAATATTCGCCGAAGGCTAAATAAGTATTTGAAAATAAACGTCAAGTGATTTGAATCACCGACGGCTGAATAAATAGTTGAGAAAAGGTCGTTAATTAGTCTCAATGATCTTTTTCATTTAATAATGTCGCGGGAAAAGATACAACTTTTACCCTGCCGTTGGCTAGGGAGCTTACTTAAAATAACTTTTTAAGTGTTCGACATTCCATGGGTGATCGAGGGTCTTGCCATTTGTATCCCGAGGTATGTATGTTCCGGATCTGAGGATGCCGATGATCTCATAAGGTCCTTCCCAGGAGGGTCCGAGGGTTCCCTACGTTGGATTTTTTGTCACAAGAGAGACCTTGCGCATGACCTAATCTCCGATTCGGAAAGAACGGGGTCTGACCCTGGAGTCATAGTACTGAGAGACGCGTTGCTTGTACGCTTCGTTCCGAAGGTTGGCTTGCGCTCGACGCTCTTCAATTAGATCGAGGTTCAGAGCAAGTGCAATCTCATTCGCTCTAGGTGAGAAGGTTATCGTTCGGTAGGATGGCTCACCGATCTCGACAGGGATGACGGCTTCCGATCCGAATGCGAGAGAGAATGGAGTCTCCCATGTGGAGGTTCGGTAGGATATTCGGATGGCCCAAAGGGCTTCAAGAAGTTTCTCTGGCCACGCACCTTTAGCGCTATCCAGTTTCCGTTTCAATAGCTTCTTGATGATTTTATTAACTGCTTCGACCTGACCGTTTGACTGGGGGTGAGCTGGGGAGGTGAAGAACAGGTTGATCTTCAGGCCAGTGTAGAACTGCCTGAAGAGTTTCGAATCAAATTGCTTGCCGTTGTCGGTGATGATGGCATATGGGACACCGAATCGGCAAAAAATGCGGGTCTAGACAAAATCTTCTATTCTTGTCGCTGTGATGGTAGCCAGAGCCTTGGCTTCTACCCATTTTGTGAAGTAGTCAACAGTTATGACTACGTACTTAACCTGTCCCTTGCCCTGCGGCATTGGGCCGATCAGATCGAGTCCCCATTAGGCGAACAACCAAGAGCTAATGATCAGCGTAAGTGGTTTGGCAGGGACGTGTGGTATATTGCCGAACCGTTGGCATTTGTCACATTTCTTCACCATTGAAATTGCATCCCGGTGCATGATCGGCCAATAATAGCCTTTTCGAAAAGCTTTGTGAGCTAATGATCGAGAGCATGAATGGTCGCCGCAGACTCCCCCATGGATCTCCATCAGGACATAGTCCCCTTGTTAGGCAATAATGCATTTAAGGTAGGGGGTAGTATACCTGCGTTTGTAGAGGATACCATTGATGACAGTAGATCTTGCCGATCGGTATCGTAGCTTGCTGTTGGGCTCGCAAATCTCACAGCTTGGTGCTCCGGGCCGAGGGGATATGCGTCGACACGTGGCGTCCTTCTTTTGGTGCCAGCACGGTCTACCGTGCGTTTGAGGGTGCTGTGTTTGGGTAAATGGTTAAGTGGTGCGCCTATTTGAGTTCGTCTTCTAATCAAATGATTGTGGCCGAGAGAGGAACTGATCTCGACCGTCAGGTTCACAACCTGAGCTACAAGGCCGTTTAACGGTGGTGGTGCTGGTGGACTTTAGGTGGTGCTCCGGCGCGTTGCTGGGCAGCAACGGTCGTATGATATGTGGGATAAATGGGAGAGTAACAAAGATGGTGCTCCGGCGCCTTGAAAATCAAGGGTCGTATGATATATTGATGAACGGATTTTCCTTACAACTATCACTACTCCTAAGAAAGCAAGTAAATGTGTTGAAAGTGCATTACAAGAAGATAAATGACAGGGAAATATAATTTGCTTCGTGGGAGGCTTTTGGTTTGGTGTTTGAACCCTTTGAATGTCGTTCGAGCTTGATATTTATAGGAAGAGCTCTAGAGGGATAATCGAGGCTGAAAATCTACATGATGGGCCTGATCAAAGCAAGTGGTGTTAGAAATGTGCCCTAAGAGCCAATACATTTGATGTAATCTCCTTAGAATACATTTCGTATATGATATATAAAAGGCAAACTTATTTGTTATCTTTTACATCGTCTAAAGAAACAAATGTCCAGGGTATGCTAAATAAGAGATAAAGTAATCTAAAGAAGATTAGATTCTTGAGACCTTTAATCTCTAACTATAGTATCCCAAAATGTTCCTAATCATAGGTTATCAAATGGGCATTGATAAACCATCAAGATTAGCGCATATTATGTATGCTCAATTGGGAGGATGGTTAGTCTCAAACCATTTGTGTAGTTGACACTAATACAAGTATGTGGGTGCTCATTAGTGAATGAGTGCACTGAACGCGATCAACCGCAGTTCTCATATGGAGTATTTATCTACATGTCAAATGAGAACTCATAGTTACAATAATGCAAATTAGTCCTTAGACCTGAGGCATCATGGTTGTCCTATGATGCGTTATTGATCTTTGATAGCTCTTAAAGGCAAGCCGTAAAAGATTTGTCTTAAATGTTGTTGGGATCTCTTAATTCATCATAGGGGCATGTGAATGTACAATAAGGAATCTCTACTTTCGATAAAGAAGGAGAATGTTTCAAGATGTGATTCAGTAAATCTTTGGCCAAAGTATTTTGAGCTTGATTTAGAAAGTTGTTCTTAATCATGTTCTTTTGAATCACATGAGGTTATAAATCATATTAGGGGTTTGACATAAACAATCCGTACCCTAATAATATGATTTGAAACATTGTATAAGAGAAGGACCGTATTGCATTGCAATTCCAACTGAATAGGTTCTTTATCTATTCTGGTTAGCTTGGGTAGCCTTGATATATTGCTAGATGTCACTCTTGGCTTGTGGAAGTCCTAGGATTGATTGTGATCGATCCAAATAAAGGAAAAATTAAAAAGGGGTTTTAATTCCAGTTGGTTAGAAAGAGTTCTAATATTTTCCCACTGCCTTGCTAATTAGAACCTAATGGATCGCACACCTTAAATGGTTAACTTTGAGTAATACAAATGAGAATGAGGAAATCAATTTGATTGATTTGATGTGGATGATTTACTACGTGTAAAAACGTATTTGGGCCTCGATAATAGTTAGAGGGAAGCCCAAATGGTTGGGTATCAAGCCCAAGGGCTTAAGACACCTAAATATTATGGTTTAAGTGTCATAAGGCCCAATTTTGGAAGCCCAATGGGGTTTGGCCGAAAATGGTTAAGTGAATGTGTATGGGAATTGTTTCCACAAGCTCATTAACACACAAACACAATCCAACATCAACCAAATGGGTTTGGGAGATCAAAGAGAGATAAAAGAGAGTTTTCAAGAGTGAAACACTTTCATCTTTCAAAGTGGTTTAGATTGAAACCAATCTTGAGAATCTTGCACTAGCATCCAAGTATTCTCAAGATACTTCTTCTCATCTCAAGGTTCCATTGGTGTGGAGACTTAGAGGCCATATACTTTTGTGGCTCACATGGAGGAGAAAGATCAAGGAGCAAAGATCGAAGATCAAATAGGAGATCAACAAAGAGGAAATCATCAAGAGAAGACCAAACACAAATTGGTTCATATAATTGCTTCAAGGGTAATTAGATCTTATCATTTCTCTTGATTTTCCATTTATGAAAAACATATCAATGTTCATGGCTTAAGATACTTGGAAGAAGTTTTGTTTTTGAATTTAAACAACCACCTTAGACTTCCGCTGCGATTAATTTGATTAAATGCATGTTAAATATTCAAATGAACTTCGGAAAAATGTTTTGAAATTCCTACAAGTGGGTAGTCAAATCGGCATTTGGGATCGTGAAGCATGGTGGTGTGACCCCATAAATCCCGGTAAATCTCGGTCGTGGGGACGCATTTAATGCTCTAGTCTGATGGTTGGTGACCTAAGCTGTAAGAATTTTGTAAGAATGTTTGTGCCTAACCACCCTGATTTCCTTCACCAACCCTGACTTCAGTCACTTCCCTTCTTCCCTCGTGCATTAAATGTTTTTTGCGACTAGTGGGTTTGCTGTGATAGTCAGAGGCATTACTTCATTAAATGGGGTGTGGGACCCTGATGCCACGTGGCGATGCCACTTGGCCTTCTATCTTGACCGTCTATTTGAAGAACAATTGCTCTGTTCGGCCTCGACCTATAATACCGAGGTCGTGAGGGTTTTGCCTTCACATCTTATCTTGGCTCTATGAGAGAGTGATCAACACCCCGCCACGCTCGGCTCTCCTGGACAGGTACTGAGGCCGAGAGGAAATCTCTTTGGTCGGCTTTTTCGGCCGAGATTTATTAGGCACAAACACTTGCTTGCTTGGGTTTTGTCATTTGGAAGGGTGTCGTCTGTCAAGTAAGCGTATATCAGAGACATCCAAGTGTCCTCGCACCGTACGGTACATACGTCAGCCGTCGCAGTGCTTGGCCAAGCCAATATCACGACAGGAACCTTTCGGCCGATTTTGTCATTGATTGCTGAAGCTAGTTTGGCAAGTGCGTCAACATTGATTGCCGAAGCTAGTCTGGGTATTTGCCGAATTTCGTAGGCCAAAAACTACTGAAGTAGTTGATGTGTCGATGATAGGTAGGCTAACATGGATATATCTTTGGCCGCAAAATCGACAATCACTTGGTTTACGATGAGTTGGGAGTCACTGTGGATGCTGATCTGTCTGGCGCCCATACTCTTGGCCATCCGATGGCCGGCTAAGAGGGCTTCGTATTCTGCTTAGTTGTTGGACGTTTGGAAGCTAAATCGAAGGGCATATTCCATCTTGACCCCGCCGGGAGCGGTCAACACCAAGCCAGCTCCACACCCCTGCTGATTTGTCGAACCGTCCACGTGCAAAACCCAAACAGGGATTGACTGGTCAAAGCACTTTGCATTCAGTAGGCTGACGTGTGGAAGATCCTTGTCAGAATCTGTCGACGTTGCTGAAGGTGTTAGTTCAGAAATGAAGTTCGCCACGGCTTGGCCTTTCTCGGCAAGTCTGGGCTTGAATTATACGTCGAACTCCCCTAATTCGATGGCCCACTTGACCAATACGCCTGACATTTCAGGTTTCTGGAATACTTGCCGAAGAGGTTGGTTGGTCAAGACGGTGATAGTGTGAGCCTGAAAGTAGGGTCGGAGTTTTCATGTAGGTGTGACCAGAGCAAAGGCTAATTTGCTTGAGTATGGGGTACCGAAGTTCTGCACTCTGCAAGGCTTTGCTGACGTAAAAGATCGGTAGTTCCGCCTTCTCCGGCTTCCGTATTAATACGGAGCTAATGACAGTGTGGGATACCGATAGGTAGAGGAACAGAACCTCTCCAGGAAGGGGTTTCGATAGTAACGGTGCCTTGCTCATATCGTTCTTCAGATCTTGAAATGTCTTGTCGCATTTGGCAATCCAGGTGATATGATGTTTGCCCCCTTTCAAGGCTTTGAAGAACAGTAAGCTATCCTTTCCGGATTTGCCTCGATTCCTTTTTCGCTAATCATGAAGCCGAGGAACTTTCCGGAAGATACGCCTAAGGCGCACTTCGTTGGATTTAGCCGCATTCGGTACTTCTTACGGATGCCGAACATGAGAGATAGGTTATCCAGGTGCTTCCCTGCCGTTCTACTCTTCACCAGCATGTCGTCAACATAGACTTCCATGGTACTGCCGATATGCTTGGCAAAGATTCGGTTGATCAACCTCTGATAAGTTGTGCCCGCATTCTTCAGACCGAACGGCATGACATTGTAGCAGTACAGACCTTTGTTCGTAATGAATGTCGTGTGCTCGCTGTCGGCAGGATGCATGAAGATTTGATTGTACCCTGAGTAGGCATCCATGAAGGTCAACAGTTCATGGCCAGCAGTTGCGTCAACTAGCTGGTCGATTCGGGGTAACGGAAAGCTATCCTTTGGGCAAGCCACCGGCCTTTTGCCTTCTGAACCATCACAGAGTTTGCCAGCCACACCGGGTACGTAGCCTCCCGAATGAAGCCAATGTTTCATAGCTTGTCCACTTCGGCTTTCATGGCTTAGTACCGTTCGGTATCATAGGATCGTCACTTTTGTCGGACGGGTTTGTAGGCGGGAGAGATGCCCGACATGTTGTTGTATGACCAAGCAAACACTTCTGAATGCTGCCGCAGGAACTGTATGAACTCCGTTCGGAGGGTGGCAGTTAAAGTAGTGTCGTTCTTGATGCAACGGTCCGGCTGGGTCTGATCAAGAGCTATGGTCTCCAAATCTTCGATAGGTTTTGCCTGCTGGGTTGGAGTTTCCTCTCTTGGATCATCAATTAAATCATTACCGTTCGGTACACCTTCGACCGTCAGGGTTTCCCTGGTGGTTTTGGCCGCGACATATTTTACTGCCGTTGCGTAGCAGTTCCGAGCGCTAAGTTGATCTCCCTTGATTGCCCCCGTGCCGTAGCAAGTGGGGAATTTCATTAGCAACATGTGGGGGGTGAGGTGTGCCTTGATCCCAGTGGGGGGTGAGGTGTGCCTTGATCCCAGTGAGTGCCATTCGGCCAATTATGACATTGTACACCATTGGGCAATCGACAATGAGGAAATGATCGTACACCATAGACTTTCGGGGAGCAATACCGAAGGTGATTGGTAGGCTGACACTACCGACTGGTTGAACCAAATCTCTCGAAAAACTAAGGAGGGGTGCTAACTACCGATTGATCTGGCTGTCATCTATCCCTAGCTCCCGAAATGCGTCGGCAAAGATGACATTTACCGAACTACTTGTATCGATCAAGACCCTTCTGACGTCAAAGTCAGCAATCTCGGCCCGATAATCATCGAATCATCATGTGGATAAAAGATCCCTTCTTCTTCCTCCTCGTAGAACGTTATGGGTTCCCACTGCACCTTCGGCATTTTATTATGCTGGCTATTCTCGATGCGGAAGGCCTGGGGTATTGAGCCACCCTGACATGCTGTTTCCTTGAGCGGTTGGATGTATCTGCTAAGGTTGGTCCTCCGCTAATAGTGCTGATCATGTTTATCTGCCGATTCGCGCTCGGGGCCGGTGCCTGTTGCGGCCTGGCGATGTATTGATCCAGCTTGCCTTCCCGAATCAATCGCTTGACGATTTTTCTTAGGCTTATGCAGTCCTCTGTGTTGTGACTGTTATGTTGGTAGTATCGGCAGAATTTTCCAGTGTCATGGTTGTCCTACCGATTGGGTTTCCGGTTGGTGGGCTTCGATATGATCTTCGGTATGGGCTTCGGTATGAGAATAGCCTCATAAGAGGTGTTGAGTAGAGTGTAGACTTCTTGCCCCTTACCATGGTTCGGCAATGGCGGCCGGTGGTCGTTGCGGCCAAACCTTCCTTTTTCCTTTCTTCGAGTGCTCCTACCGACCGCCACCATTTGAGTCCTTCCGTTTGTGTCCTGCCGGATACCCGCCGAGTTTCTCGACAGTGTCGTACGGTGTTTCTTGCGCCGAACACTTTTGCGGCACCGGTTCCTCCTGCCGAGCTGAAGGCCCGGTTTTGGAGTTGAAGTATTCGGCTTTGGCGTGGATTGCCGCTTGTTTCATCAATTCATCGTAGGTGCACCAGTTGCTACTGTGTACCAAATACCGAAAATGTGAGAACCGAAGGCCACCTTTGAAGGCACCGAAGGCTGCCCTATCATCGGTTTTTGGGCACCTGGAGTACTCATGACTGAACCGAGCAGCGTACTCCCGAAGGGGCTCGTCTTCCCGCTGCTGAATCATAAAATGGTTCTGGAATATCTGTTTCAATTCATCAAAGGAATCGATCGTTTCTGGCTCCAAATAGTAGAATAAGTTCAAGGCTGCTTCCGTGAGGGAGGATGGGAACAGCAGGCACTGTCCTTCGTCGCTAAGCCCCTTGCATCCTACGGCGGATTGAAAAGAGTGGAGGTGCGTCAAGGGGTCCTTTAACCCCGTGTAGAACGGTATGCGTAGGTGCTGCACGTCCCTGTCTTGCCGTGAGCGCTTGATGCGTTTGGTGAATGGTCCTGGCCGAAGCTTTCCCCAGTCGGGATCCTGAGAACAAGTTCTATCATCCTCCATCTTATGTACCCTCTGAAGAAGGAGACGGATGACGGGGTCCCTACTTGGTATCTCCTCGGTTACATAGTTTTCCGAACATTGTGGGGACCTGACTGGATTAACCTCAGAATACCTTGTTGGCGACCTGATTTGTAGAGGGAACATACTCATGGTCCGATTCTGCCGTTGATTCCAATCCTTGCACCCTCCAGATAGGGGACTTATTCCCTAAAACTCTCAGTCGAGAATCATTGAGGTGAGCATCGATCCTGATTGGTGACCTTTGCCGTTCTGCTTCCCAATCCAACAGCCGATGACGACAGCCGGAATAGACCTTCTTTGGTACGTGGGGCTTACCTTTGGGGGCCGGGACCACCAGGTGTTTGGAGGGTGCAGGCGTTGCCTTTGCCCCCTGTTTACCCTTCTTCTGTCGATGGGGAGTCTGTAGACTCTGAGAGGATTGATTGGTTTGAATGTTTTGTGTTTGCTGATGATTAAGCAATTGTTGTGTTTCGTCTACTTTGGACGAGTGAAGATTGTTGTGTTCCTATAACTTAGCCATGTCCTGCCGAAGAGCTGTAATTTGAGCTAAGAGCTCGACCTCGGCGGAGGTTTGGACTGCAGAGGAGTTGCCCACAGGGGTGCAGGGGGGTAGTGTTGGCTAGCTCCGCCTTGTCTTCTGAACAATAACCCTTCTTGCGATAGAAACACAGGTACTGATGTGGTCCCCATATGATCAGGATAAAGGGTCGATGTTTTATCGTTTCTCACAGACGGCGCCAAACTGTTGATGCAAAAAAGTGGCTCGACACCTTTGGGCTCAACTTAGTGATATTGGGCCTTCGGTATGCTCTGGGCCTCGGTAGAGCGCGTGATCTGCAAAATGAGAAACGCTCGGTAAGACCTAGGGCACCATTGTGGTACCGGCCGAAGGCTCTCCGATGCTTAAGTAAGTACGGATTTAGTAAATGAAACTGACAGATCAATAGGCAGTATGCCGTAAGTTCTGATTACCTCCATTTTGGGACTATTGCCCTCCTTTATAGGCCTTGGGAGTTGTGCATGTTGTTTAGAATTTCGATGTGGGACTGTAGACATCGGCTGTGAGCATACTACGTGTCTAGGAGAAGGGATTTGCCCTAATCGTAGGATCGATAGGCCAAGTGCCAAAGGCTACCATGACTGTACCCTATCTTGTCCACACTTGTTCCTATAGCCTGTTCATTTTGGTATAAACATTTTTCAACAAACAACTCAACACAATCTTTTCCAAAGAACTCAAGACTTTTGTATGATTTCTTTGCTTGCATTCTCATATTCCAAGCCTTCCCGAGCCTTATGTGGCTTAGATATTCGAGGTTTGATAATAGCTTTGCCAATTCTAACTGTTGGCACTAGAACTTGAACAGATAAAGATGAGTGCAACTTACAAGAGATGTGGACGATCTAGGAGATCGATTGAGTGATAGATGGAGATTCTTCCTGTCTTCGGATGCTGATCCTGAATAGAAGGAAGCTAAGACTCGTAAGGTCTATGGAACCGGTGTGGAACCAGCCTAAGACCCTCCGATGCCGAAGTAAGATTGTTTTCTAAGAGCTTTTGCTGTTGACAATATGATAGTATAAAAGTCAAGCTGAAAAGTCTTACCCCTGTATTGTAGTGAAGGGGCCTATTTATAAAGGGAGTTTTGGATGCTCTTAGTACTCACTTTCGATGTGGGACTCGTGGGAGGGCCCTATGAGGTTGACACGAGTCCTTAGATATTTCGGGCGGGTGCTTCGAGGTTGATTCTGCAGAATCGGTAGGGGGTACCGATTGCACACTGTGTTGGGCCTGTAGCGACTGTTTGCTGCTTTGAGACAGTTCCATCGGTAGCCGATGCCGATTGTTCGAGGCCTTGGGTGCTTGGGTGAGTTTCTAAGATCCACGTGTCGTTGGATGAGTAGAGGGTCAGATATGGTACAAACACTAACATTAGCAATTGAAGGTGTTGTTTGCTGTGCAAGATCTAACACATTTGATTTGGCTATCATAAAGCTCTCCAACCACATGTCGGACTTTCCTGACGCACTGAAGCTATTCCAAGCGATCTACGGTGATTCAAGGTGATGATAGCACTAGTTCCGACCAGATCTGACTAGTATGACGCTTTATTTATTGATTATTATGTTTTCTTGCTTTCTAGTCTGTCTTAGGGTGATTATAAAGTCCTTATTGTGTTAAGGCATAGAAAAGAACCAATATTGAGCCAGCTCCCCACTCATTGCATAATCGTTTGATTAAAGTTAGTTTTCTTGGCACATAAGTTACTTTTATTCACTTTCAGTTTATTAGGGTTTATAATCGGTAATAGTGGGTTATCGCAAAAGCAATCTTTTGGCCTATTTAAGAGGCTGTGAGATTTGGGGTAAACACTTTCACAATGTCACACACACATTGGGACATATGAGATAATATCTTTATCCCAATACCTTCTTGCATATAGATGGATTAAAGCTATAGATAAATGATCTCCTTAATCTCAATCCCTTGAGAGAGGTCTTTGCAGCATAGATCCCCTATAATATAATCTCGATCCGTAGAGAGGTTATGAAGTCACGCATGGCAATTTGGATAATAACACAACAAAGTACATTACACCAGTGATATTGAGGTGGAGTTTGAAATTGGTGGTCAGGGGTTTGACTCCCTTTAATATCAGTTTTTGGAATATTAGCCATTTATTAAAGTCGGTTCGGTCGAACCGACAGTGTAGAAGATTCTGAACTCTGAACCGTGAACCAAACCAACCGATCCAGTTCGGTATGTACGACAGATTATTGGTAAAAAAATCCCAGCCCCAGTGATTTCACTTTCGGAGCCTTGCACAAGCTCAGAAAGCAGGTGGCAGCACTAAACTAGTACTAAAAGCGAGCCCCTCCAGCCATACACCAAAACCGGGCAAAAGGCTGCTCGGGCAAGCCCAATTCAACTCCAGCGGTAAAGAACAAGCCCGGGCAAGGCATGGGACCCACCAGCCTGGGCAAGCCCACGGGCAAATCTTGCCTGGGCTCAAGCCCGAAGGCGCTGACGTCAGCGCTGATGTTACGCTGACGTCAGCGAGCAAAAAAATTCAAAAAAAATTCAGAAAAATCCAAAAAAATTCAATTTTTTTTAAAATAAAAAAACCAAAATATTATGGATGCTTTCCCTATAAATACATAACAATTTTATTCACTTTCTAAATTGTTTATATTTTGTTGCATAATCTTCTTTTTTTCTTGCCCTTGCCCTAGCCTTTTGGGGTGGAACCAAAAAAGGCAAGGCTGCCACTATTCACATGAACAGTGGCAGCCCTTGCCTTGCCTTTGCCTTGCCTTAGCCTTCATGGGTGGACTTGCTCTTAGCACGTGAAATTTTGAGTAGATGTCGCCTCCCCTTTGATCTTTGCCTCATCCTCAAGAGATATAAAATAATCTTGAATTCCCCCTCAGTTCTCTCTCCCACTCCCACAAAAACCTAGAATATTTTTCACCATTAAATATTCACAAATCATCTTCTTTCCTACTCACCTCCCTCAGAAATTACCCCACCGACACTTAAAAGTATGAGCTTTGGAACTCTTGCCCTCAGAAAACTCCAACCAAATTGATGGTGATCAATGGAGCTTCTTGTCTTCTCTCTTCTCTCTCCTCTCTTCTCCTCTGCATGCACAGCACAGTTGTCGTGGTAAAGCTTTGGGCAAGCTTGCATTGCAGGTGGCAGTATATATTAGCCACCACGTGACCAGATGCTCTCTGTGCTTTGTGCATGCATGCATGCATCATCACTACTTTCGCGTCAGTCTTTTATCACGCGACACATGGCATCACTACGTGTCACCCAAGACCTCTATAAAAATCCCATAGCAACAACTCATCTGTGAGAAAGATTACATATAGAGAAATTGTATCTCATCTTAATTTTCAGCTTTCAGCCATTGTTAGCCATGGAGAGGAAATCTTGCTTTGGGCTTGTACTTTTGCTCTTCATTGTCTTGGCTTCACGTATGTGATTCATCAAGACTCTCTCTTGTTCATCTCTCAATCTTCTATGTACTCCATTGCTTGCTTGCTTTCACTAAACTTCATGACGTTGTTAGTTTAGTGTTTTTTTATTTTAAATATTTAATTTGTCCACATAACATAAATGTAAACCTTAATTATTAATTGTTGGGTAAATAATTCATTTGATTGGGGGCATGCAGAAGAGATGGTGGTGCCAAGCGAGGCAAGGGTTTGTCAGTCACAGAGCCATGGGTTCCGTGGACCATGCATGCGCCACCACAACTGTGCTCTCGTCTGCAGGAACGAAGGCTTCTCCGGTGGCAGATGCCGCGGCTTTCGTCGCCGTTGTTTTTGCACTCGCCTCTGTTGATCACTGGGTCGTCATTGATTAACCAGGTCGATCGGTCGTAGAAGAAATGCGTTCCATGTTATATGCAACTAGCTCTAGATAGGAAATTAATAAATGGAGTTTTCTTCCAGGCGTTAGATCGAGGGAAGTGTTATCATGTTATTCTGGTTACTTAATTGTGGTCTTTTTAATCTTATTTATTTATAAAGTTTTCTTTTTAATTAATTTTACTTAATTGTGTATCCTGATCAATAGTCATGATTTTCTTCCTCATCATCAATTACAATCTTACTATTTGGGGAATGTGCGTGGGATGTAGTTATCTCATCTCATCAAGGCAATTTTTTTATTTTTTATTTTATAATAAAAAGACAGAATTTAAAACTTTTACATTTTCAACCTAAAATAAAGGTACACAATATAATGAAATATCATGAATATCGGTATAAGGATCTCTCTCCACGAAAAAATATTCATTTTTATAACTTCCATGAGGCTCAAAGTATCCGTATTATGTGAAGTGAAAATATAATTCTGCAAGCTTTGATATTCGTACTAGTGAGACTAATGAGGCTATATGATTAGGGTTTCTGCTGCTAAATCACCCGATAATTTTTTTTTGATAAGTTTTTTTTTTATTTTTTATGAAAACACGCGATAAGTTTAAGCGGACACAATTCTTATAAGCACCCAGGGCATACTAAGCTGGTTGTGGTGTGTATGATTACATGGTTAGAAGGGTCCAAACGGCCCCAACTGCATGGATGGATGAGCGAGAGAGAATTCTCATAACCCCCTTTAAGAACGAACCAGCCTTGTCGAAAATTCAAGTTGGAGTAAATAAAACTCAACTTGCCTGGATATAGCTAGCTTTGTTTTCAAATTGGAGTTATTAAAACTCAACTTGCCTGGATATAGCTAGCAAGCAAAAGAAAGCCTTTAGCCTTTTGCCTGAACAATATCTTTACCCTATAAGCAGGAAAAGAGAAAGGAAAGCAAAGACAGCTTTGCCAAGGAGGGAAGCCTCTACAAGGTCGAGTTGCATGAAGGCTTTGGGAATTACGATGTTTTGTTTCAATGTCTATGCACCTACCACATTTCAAGAATGTTTCACTAATGAAGATCAGATTGGAGGAAGTGAGGAGAAATAAGTGAAAAGATTTAGGTATAGAGAAAGAGCAAGAAGACTATGCTAGGGTTTCTTTGGGGGATCGTGGGGGGAAAAAGAGCTTCCCAACGCCTATAGATTGGAGGCATGGATTGCCAAGAAGAACCAACTAAGAACAGCACGATGAAACACATTCTCTAAACGCCACCCAAATTATTTCTACAATATATTTTGTTTTAAGATTCAAGCACCACAATTGCCTCTCTTTTATTAAAATTATGGGCGCTTAGCTACCACACCACAAGCCAAGCTAAGTCTTGATTTACCATAATTTTTCTCTTATTGATTAGAACCATTGAAGAAAACTAGAGCATTGCCTAAGAATTTACACCGTTTCAGAGTGTTTTAGGCATTAGAATTAGACTCAACGGCCCAAAAACCTGAAAAGCCCATGCACCCTCCTAATCTATATTCTAGAATCTAGACATCATGTTTCTCTCTAGATATTCATTTTATTTATATTTTCAACATTTTTCTGCAACACTTGAAATAATAAATTAAAGATTCTATACACTCAAAATAATTTAATAATCTTGTAATAATTAGAAATTATTATTATTGTGTGATACAATATCACTTGATAATTTTTTATCGAAAAGAGAAATTCATTAACAATGTGTTTAGACAAAGGCAAAAAAGTTGGGATTTCATGCGGGGAAAAAGGAAAGTTTTTGGCAAATTATATGCAGGATTCCCAATCCAAAATCCTGAGTTTAAAATTATATGAAAATATGTGGAATTGTACAAATATCCTTAATGAGAAAGGAGGGGTTTCATTTTATGCATGTTGTAGGGGCTTTTTCGTTCCAGCAGATGTAAATAGGCCTGGGCTACTGTAAAGAGCAAATGGGTGAAGTTGCCCATGTGCCTGAGTTCAAGAATCAGGCCCCAAGAGTGCTTCGAAAAGTTCATGGAGCCTTAAGAAGCACTTTGGTTCCTTTCACCAACAAGACAGACAACTTGTTACAAATCAATATTTTGGCTTGGCCTGAGAAACTTATGGCATGGGAGCTAAGCCGCCATGAGTTTAGCAATAGAGAGAGAAAGGTTGGATTTCTTATGGGAAACAAAGGTTCAAAGCAAGGGGGGAGAGAAATTTAGGAAGATTTGATGAGGGAAGAGAGGGAGAGATGGGGATAAAAGAATGGGTGGCTTGAGTAGATTTTCCAGCAGCTTGACGATTGCTTGGTCGTGCTTTGGATGGTTGTTTTGTTGGGTAGGAGTTGCCTCCTTTAATAGGTGTTGGAAGCCTTTGCTAGCCCAGGAACCCTAGCTGGCTTTCCCCAAATTTTGCCAAGTCTTCTCCTCCATTTCTCTTCACTTTCTTCAATTCAATCCTCTTTGGTGAAAATTCCTTAATCCAAGCACACTAGGGCAGAGCTTTTTGGGCTTCCAAGGTTTTCCTGCAGCTGACTCCTTCCATCCTGGGTGAGGCGCCTCTTGTTAGAGTTTTGTGAAGAAGTAGTGATGAATAGGAAGAGAAATACAGAGAGAGTAAAGAGCAGAGAGTGAATCAAATCGTGTGTGTATTTTTCATTCCAATGCTCTAATAAAAATGAGCAAGCCCTGCGTGAGCTATATGACGGTTAGAGAGAGTAGCTGGATACTCTTACATCACTTTGTATCACAGCCCTTCATCTAAAGCTGCTTTCTAAAAACATTACACGTGGCTTGTACAACCTTTCACTACTCAAGCCTAACACTTGTCATTTTTAGTGACTAAGTGAATACACCATTAGCTAAATAGGCTTAATTATATTTTCTATCAGCTTATAACTTGTATTTCAACACTCCCCTTTAAGTTGTGAGCTAATTTCACACCAAGTTTCTCTCTAAGATAGCAGAACTGGTCTTTAGCCAAAGCCTTTGTAAAAATGTCTGCTAGCTGCTCGTTTGTAGGACAATAGATCAAATCCACAATTCCTTCTTGCAAAGCATCTTTGATAAAATGGTACCTCCAATCAATATGCTTGGTTTTCTGATGGAACACAGGGTTCTTTGTAATGGCAATAGCTGAGATGTTATCACAGTGTAGTGGTGTGGCCTCTGTTTGAAATTCCCAAAATCTTCCAATACAAATCTCAACCAAATAGCTTGAGTTGTTGCTTCAGAGGCACTAATATATTCTGCCTCTGCAGTAGAGAGTGCAACACAGTGTTGTTTGACTAAGGCCCAAGCAAACACTCCACTACCAAAAGAAAAGGCATATCCAGAAGTGCTCTTTCTATCATCCACTGAGCCATTCCAATCACTGTCACAGTAGCCAATTAGAACTTCCTCTTTTCCTTTCACATATTCCAGGCCATAATCAGATGTTCCTTTCACATATCTAAGAACTTGTTTTGCTGTTCCAAGATGTTTGTTGGTAGGGCAGTGCATAAACCTTGCAAGCAGACTAGCTGCAAACATAATGTCAGGTCTTGTAGCTGTGAGGTACAGCAGGCTACCAACAATTTTCCTATACTACTCCTCATTTGCTGAACCACTTTCATCATTCTTCCTGAGCTTTTCTAACGTGACCAAGGGTATAGCAACTGGTTTACACTCACTTAAGCCAAACTTATTCAACAAGGACAGTGCATACTTCCTTTGATGAATAAAAATGCTTGTTGATGTTTGAAGAACTCCCATACCCAAGAAATGATGCAAGAGTCCCAGATCTATCATTTCATATCTCTCCATCATATCTTGTTTGAATTCTTCTATCATTTCCTGATTATTCCCAGTGTAGACTATGTCATCTACATAGATAGACACTATCAAAATGCTTGCTTCACTTCCAGTCTTAACATAGAGAGTAGCCTCACTTTGACTTTTTGTGAAACCACACTTAGCAAAGTAACCATCAATTTCACTGTACCAAGCTCTTGGAGCCTGTTTCAAGCCATATAGAGCTTTGTGCAGCTTGTAAACCTTGCTTTCACTCCCCTTTACCACAAATCCCTCGGGTTGATCTACATACACTTCTTCTTCTAAGATACCATTTAGAAACACTGACTTAACATCTAATTGATACAACTTCCAACTCTTCTGTGCTGCCAGTGCAATTAGAGTTCGGATTGTGTCTAATCTAGCCACTGGTGCAAATGTTTCATTGTAGTCCACCCCTGGTTTCTGAGAGTACCCTTTAGCCACTAACCTTGCCTTATTCTTCTGCACTAAACCATCCAAGTTTAACTTGGTTTTAAACACCCATTTAACTCCAATTACTGGTTTATCCGTAGGTCTGTCAACAAGCTCCCATGTAGCATTCTTTTCTATCATTGACAACTCATCCTTCATTGCCTTTATCCATGACTCATCCTTTACAGCTTCATCAAATTTCTCAGGCTCCATAATACACAAGTTACATTGTCAAGACATCATCCAGCTTTCTCCATTTCAATGGAGTATGATCAAAAGCTTGAGTGTCTCTCATTCTACTGCTTATATCATGTGAGTCTGATCCTCTTGATGTGTGACTATAAATCTGATTTGCAGCAGGTGTTTCAAATGGTGTGGCTTCAGAAGTCTGCTCTTCATAATTGATCACTGACACTTGTTTCTCAGTCATTTCCTTCTAGTTCCAGGTTGCTCCTTCATCAAATATCACATCTCTTGACAATAAGAGCTTCCTAGTGATAGGGTCGAAAACTCTATAACCTTTTTCACAAGTCGCATAACCAACAAACACTCCCTTTGTGCTCTTGGCATCCAGTTTCTGTCTCCTTTCATCTGGTTTATGTACAAAGCAAACACTGCCAAACACTTTTAAATGAGCAACACCTGGTTTTCTTGTACTATAAGCTTCAAAGGGAGTTTTGTTTCTAAGAGCCTTGGTAGGACATCTATTTAAAATGTACACTGCAGTGTGTACAGCTTCTGCCCATAAGTAATAGGGTAACTCCTTCTCATGTAGCATAGCCTTAGCCATTTCTACCACTGTCTTATTCTTTCTTTCTACCACTCCATTCTGTTGTGGAGTGTATGCCATGGAGAACTGTCTTTGAATTCTTGCCTCTTCACACAGTTTTTTGAATTCACTAGATGTGAACTCACCTCCTCTGTCACTTCTTACATATTTCACTTTAAAACCACTCTGCAACTCTACCATAGACTTGAACTTTCTAAAACAGTTTAGTGCATCAGACTTGTATGTCAAAAAATAGACCCAAATCATTCTTGTACAATCGTCTATGAGAAGCATGAAGTATTTGTTACCTGCTAGGGACTCATTTTGCATAGGTCCACACAAGTCCATGTGTATTAACTCAAGAGGTGTGCTTGCTCTCCATGCTTGATCCTTTGGAAACCACTCTCTGTGTTGCTTTCCCAATTGACAGCCTCCACAAACTTCATTTACATCCTCCAAGTGTGGCAAACCATGTACCATCTCTTTTTTCCTTAAGCTAATGTAACCCTTTTAGATGTAAATGTCCCATTCTTTTGTGCCAAATCCAAGTAGAATTGGATACACTGGCTCTTAGTGCAACATAGTCATTTGAAGACAATGACAATGGATAACATCTATTCTTTCTCATTGCCACCTTCATGATGAGATTCTCCAGTGAAGAACCATCATAGATACTACACATGCTGCTTCCAAACACCAAATGATAACCATGTTCATCTATTTGACCCACACTCAACAAATTTTCTTTCAAACCAGGCAAATACATGACTTCTCTGATATACGTTGAACCAAACCTTGTGCCAAGTACTAAAGTGCTCGTACTAGTTATACTTACAAGCTCCCCTATTGGCATCTACACCTTGCCTATCACGTTTGTGTTTATGTCAATTAGCAGCTTCTTGTTCCCAGTCATATGGTTGCTGCAACCACTGTCTACATACCACTTTCCATTTTCACTCTTTTCTGAAATTGCACAATTTTCATAAAACAAGTTTCCTCTTACTTCTACTTGGCTTGCATTATTTGCTTTATGCACACCTTTGTTTGCAGTACACTCCCTAGCCCAATGTCCAAATCTGTCACACTTATAACACTTAGATTGACCCTTATATCTACATTCCCCAAAATGGAACTTAGAGCATACTTTGCATTAAGGTTTCACTCCATCTTGATGCACATATTGTGGTCCATTTGAGCTCTGTGCAGCACCAGCTTGTTGTGGCTTAGATCTAGACTCCCATGGCTTGTTGGTAGACTGCCAATTTTTCTGAGACTTAGCGGAACCAGTTTGAGTACTATTCTTGTTCTGCCCTTTTGCATTGACTAAGAAGGAGGCAAATGCCTTCTCAGCTGTGTCCACATTATGCATATCAGAACGTTGCTCTTGGCTCTTCAATATTGCAATGACCTCCTGCAATTCAATAGTCTCCAAACTCTTTGTATTTTCAGCCATCAAGCAAATAGGATCATACACTTTACTAAGGCTAATTAACACTTTCTAAACCAGCCTCTCATTAGATAGCACTTCTCCAAATGTTTTCATTTGATTTATCAATTCATTCAAACGAGTGAGATATGCAGTTAGAGGTTCATTCTCACGCATTCTCATGTATTCAAATTCTCGTATGAGATTCTAGAGTTTTACTGACCTGACCTGGTCACCACCGTGATACTCACTTTAGAGAAAATTCCACGCCATTTTGGCTGAATCAACTTTGGCGATCAGAGGAAAGATCTGGTCAGAGACAGCGTTCTGTATGATTCCCAGAGCCTTCGCGTCCTTCATGAGGACATCGATCATCTCTTCATCAACTTCTTCTTCCGATGATTCTTCAACTTTCTTCTTCTTCTTCTTCGAATCAAAGGTTGGAATCCCCTTTTCTACCAGATTCCATAACCCAAGAGATTTGAAGATTGTTACCATTTTAATCCTCCAGAACTCGTAGTTCTCGCCAGAGAATATTGGAGTTCTTACATCTGATCCTCCAGATCCAAACATCTTTGATCTGAATAAACGGGATTTCTCTTCTCAGATGATAACGAACTTCGACAACCTTCACAATTCTTCATGTGAGCTTCGATTGAGCTCCGTAACTTCACAGATTACGCCTAGACCTAAACGATTGAACCAAGCTCTGAGGCCATGTTAGAGTTTTGTGAAGAAGTAGTGATGAATAGGAAGAGATATACAGAGAAAGGAAAGAGCAGAGAGTGAATCAAATCGTGTGTGTATTTTTCATTCCAATGCTCTTATAAAAATGAGCAAGCTCTGCGTGAGCTATATGACGGTTAGAGAGAGTAGCTGGATACTTTTACATCACTTTGTATCACAACCCTTCATCTAAAGCTGTTTTCTAAAAACATTACGCATGGCTTGTACAGCCTTTCACTACTCAAGCCTAACACCTGTCATTTTTAGTGATTAAGTGAATACACCATTAGCTAAATAGGCTTAATTATATTTTCTATCAGCTTATAACTTGTATTTCATCACCTCTTGCTTTTCCTCCTTGTTTTCCTACTAAAGCTTGCAGAGGAAAGAATGGGTAAGGATGCTGGTCTAAAAGGTGTCTTACTTCTAGCAGCCTATGCACATGGGTTTCACTTGGTTTTAACGATGGCTTGGTTTTGAATAGTTTTAATAGGGTGTTGGGGTATTTTGAAGGTGCTAGATATTCTCTAAGGTGCTGGATACTGGATATTTTCTAAGGTGCTGGGCTATTTTTCTCTCTTATGCTTACCCATATATTTGGGCTCAAGAAATTGGCTTGAGTTTGGAGCTCCCAAGCAGCCCAAAACTTCCACTCCTTGGACCATCATTGGGCCTCATGAACACTCGTAACCATCCATACCACAACCCACTCAACAAGCCCCAGATATTTGCGTGGCTTGGGCCCACTTAAGCTTGTAGCGTGGTTCAGTACTAAAATAAAGGTTTTTTTCTCTCGACATTGAGTGTCATGTGGCGTGTTTGTGCTTGAGCTCTACCGTATTGTAACGGGCTATGGCTGGGCCAAGCGATGCTTGATAGGACAATAAGCGCAGGTTCATGAAACCAGTACATTTTACAGGCTCGTTGCGACTTCTCTGCGTGGCGAGTTGCGTATTTACTTGGTGGGGCACGTGAACCATAACTTGTGCAAGCGCATCTAACAAATTCTTGCGTACCCCGGTCAGGCTTTTTTCTCGATTGAGTGTTGTACTGGGCTAGAAATATATTTGGGCCCAACCTTAGATTTTTTGGGCCTCAACACACGTCAAGGAAAATCCTCAATATCTATCAAATTGAAACTACATGGACAAAATTGACCAAATTGAAACCACATGGACCAACGTGGTAAAATTACCAAACTATAAGGACCAGAAGTGACTTTTTGCCACACAAAAATAACCGTTGCGCCATCATCAGGTAGAATCTCAAGGTGGAGAGTTCCGCCCATAAAAAATCAAGACTCAAAATGACCATCTCAATCACCTTTGAGCTGGGGTAGATAAGGGAGGTTGTCCGTAATCCTATCTACCTTAGTCGACTGCTTGAGAGGCTTGGTTAGGTCAATCTCCAAACATATTCTAGCATATACTTGTCAATGTCTAGCTCGGGGTGAAGCATACACATAACGTTGTATGTAGATCTCAATTATATATCTAATCCCTTACAGAAATGGAACATACGTACCAGATGGTCTTACCTATAGCCTATAGGATTGAATTTGATTGATTGCGTAACTCACTATGTTGGTCAGCTTGCACAGAAATGAAACCAACACTTTTGACTAACAAAAAGGTTTACTTCCCCAAACTGATTCATTGGCCTTCAACAATAGGTACATAATGAATAAACTAACATCGAAGAAAACATTCTCTAGATCAATATATCCCTAAAGTCCATCTCTGTTGTTGGAGGAGAAAAACTTCCGTGCACTCGTTGCATGAAGCATTTCCCTCACGTCGAGTTGAACGACTTCTCCTTCCATACCTGGGCTCGCGAATCCCACCTCCAAGTTTTCAAGGATCCATTGCCTCTAGGCAAAACAACTTTTGAAATAGGCGCATTGCCTGTGCATGTGGAGAAAAATTTGTATACCGTGGGAATAGCACTATGTTATTATCCCCAACCAATCACATTCCACCACACGAAAAGGATTCCACATGGTCTTTCTCATGTGTGTGGGTGCAGCTCAAGAATCACCAGTCAATGTCTTTACTTTTTTCTTTTTCTTCTTTTTTTACAAAAACAGTTTTTTGTCCTCATTACACCTGAATCACTCTCTATATATACACAATGTTCCCAAAAATAATTTCCATCACAACACGGTAACATGACGTTATAACTAGTTGCTTACTATCATTTGATCAGTTTGTTTTGACCTTAACAGTTCTGTTTTTGTGTTTGTGTTTCATCGGGCACATGTGTGCACACGCGTGTGTATGTGTGTGTATGTGTGTGTGTGTGTGTGTGTGTGTGTGAGAGAGAGAGAGAGAGAGAGAGAGAGAGAGAGAGAGAGAGAGGCCACCCACTCATATACATAAAATCCACAAAACCAATTTTCAAAAGCCCCTAACTCAAATCAAACCAGCTTTGCTCAACCCTCAGCTAAATCTCTTCAGTACAATAAGGTACTGAAAATAAAAAATGAAACAATGGGTATCAGAAATTCCACCCGACCACCACGACAGCCTGCATCAAAACATTGCTTTCAAAATGTTAGACATTGTCTCTGAAAAAGGTCTTTGGGGCAAGGGAAAATACAAATACCAAAACTGGTAGACGTATGCTCAACCATTTTGTTTCTTATACCAAAACAAAAAACAAAAAATAGGAAATATAACACCGCATGTTTGATTGGCCATGGTAAATCTTGAACATAAATACATTAAGCACCTAACGCTAATTTCATTTTTCACATTAACAAATATTGCATTGATTTCTTTTTTCCATGTCATTATGCATGTCAATTTTGCAAACTTTGTTAAACACATTAAAACCAAAGAACCAGAAAATTCACAATAGCAAGAAATTGCAGAATGCAATGACACACCAGGATTTTTAAAAGTCTCCGATGTTGGTAGTGCAGGCAATGACATCTCTGCAAAATACAGTTATAGCAATGAGGACATGAATTTCATGTAAAAAGGCAAATATGATATTTGTAGAACCTCAGTAGTATTTTATTGTATACTGCAACTATTTTATTTTTTCCAAAGAGAAATTGCATACTGAACCTATTAAGGGAAAAAAGAAAGGAAAATCATTCTTTGTCCAATCACTTACCAGGCCCACAAAGGGAGAACGAGGAAATTGAGGATGACGAAGGCCATGGTGCTGCAATGTTGTCACTCAAATCACATGTAAAGCTGTAGCCGGTTGAATTGTCAAATATCATATCTGAGGGCAAGCTTCGAAGTAGACACCCTACATTTGAACAAAAACCAAAATTATAAACTTTATAAATATAGTTGATGATCATACTCCAAGGACCTACTTTGGTTGCCGTCAA